>PVKA01001258.1:0-104831 GCA_004027165.1 Ctenomys sociabilis
TGAAATCTTTTACTCTTAAATCAGGTACAAGACAAGGATGTCCTCTATTGCCCCTCCTATTCAATATAGTCTTGGAATCCTTAGCAACAGCCATTAGAAAAGAGGGAGAAATAAAGGGAATAAGAATAGGTAAAGAAGAAGTTAAATTATCACTATTTGCAGATGACATGATACTTTACTTGGAAGACCCCAAAAATTCCACCAAGAAGCTAATACAACTGACAGGGAAATTCAGTAGCATAGCAGGATACAAAATCAATACTCAAAAGTCAATAGCATTCCTCTACACAGATAACAAGCACACTGAAAGGGAAACAATAGAAGCAATACCTTTTACAATAGCACCAACGAAAATGAAATACCTTGGGATTCACTTAACCAAGGAAGTCAAAGATCTTTTCACGGAAATTTACAGCACCCTAAGTAAAGAAATTATAGAGGATTTCAGAAAATGGAAAGATATTCCATGCTCCTGAATAGGAAGAAAAAACATAGTGAAGATGGCCATACTCCCAAAATTGCTGTATAGATTTAATGCAATCCCTATCAAATGGCCACCAACATACCTCCGAGACCTAGAGAAATGATTTCTAAAATTTATTTGGAACCACAAATGACCTAGAATAGCAAAGGCAATCTTGGCCAATAAAGACAAGGCAGGAGGCATCACAATTCCTGACTAGAAATTATACTTCAAAGCCACTGTGATAAAATCAACATGGCATTTTCAACAAAATAGACCTCAGGATCAGTGGAATAGGTTAGAAGATGCAGAGGCATCTACAATCACATTCTGCCATCTGATCTTCGACAAAGGGGTTAAACAAGCTCACTGGAAGAAAGATAGCCTCTTTAACAAATGGTGCTGGAAAACATGGCTTTCTACATGCCAAAAACTAAAACTTGACCCAGATCTCTCACCGTGCACTAAGTTAAAGTCAAAATGGATTAAAGATCTAAACATTAAAACAGAAAAACTCAATCTCCTGGAAGAGAAAGGAGGAACTGTTGAAGACATAGGGGTAGGTAAAGAGTTCATGAACAAACATATATTCCCACGGGAAGCACTTGAATGAATCACCAACTAGGATCAACACTTCTTAAGGAGCTTCTGCGTGTCAAAGAAATCGTCAACAGAGTGAAAAGACAACCCACAAATTTTGAAATAATCCTAACTAATAAGCAATCAGACAGAGTTCTATGGTCTAGAATATACAAAGAACTAAGATATAACAGGGCCCTCAAATTTAAAGACCTACTTCAGAAATGGGCATCTGAGATGAATACAAACTTCTCAGAGGATGAAATTAAAAAAGTGAATAAACGTATGAAAAAATGCTCGACATTGCTAGTCATCCATTAAATGCAAATAAAAACAGCACTGAGATACCATCTCACTCCAGAAAGAATGGCTATCATAAGGAAGTCAACCAACAACAAATGTTGGAGAGGTTGTGGGGAAAAGGGAACACTTCGCCACTGCTGGTGGGAATGTAGACTGGTACAACCATTGTGGCGGTCAGTGTAGTGACTCCTTAAAAGAGTAGGACTAGAAATCCCATTCAAGCCTGCTACCGCCCTACTCAGAATTTTCCCAAAGGAACTGAAAACATTGTTTCATAGTGATATATGTGTACCTATGTTTACAGCAGCACAATGTGTGATAGCAAAATCTTGGAAACAACCAAGATGTCCATCACTTGAGTAATGTTTGAAAAAGATGTGGTGTTTCTATATAATGGAGTATTACTCAGCTATTAAGAATGATAAGTTTGAAGCATTTATACTGAAGTGGATGTCACTTGAACATATACTCATAAGTGAAATAAACCAGACACACTTGAGTATATATTGTATAGTCTCTCTAGTATAAGAAGCGAAAAGCAGAAATACAAATGGAAATGTACAACAACTAAAATCAATTGAGTCTGATAAGTCAAATTGAATGGTATATGCTGCAGGATACTAATCAGCTTTTCTTCTAGATGGTTACCAACCTAAGTGCACAGATCAAAGTTGGAGAAACAGAAGAGCCACAAGGCCAGCCAACATTTTGGCCCTAGCCTTTCAAGGTCAGTGAAGACTCAGGACATAGGAGAACCTGTACTGCAACATCATGAAACTCAGTTGAGCTCCAAATTTTCTGAACAAGGAGATTATAGAGCCACAGAGGAAACAGATTGAAGTTCTATACTGTGCCTGGGGAGAGTCACATGGAGAGAAAACTTTCTCTCAGGCCCTCATAGAGAGCAAACTGGTCAAGCATTGGCTGTGACTCATCCACATGGATGACACAGACAAAGGATCTACAGAATAATGTACAGGATTACAAGAAAAACCCTGAGGGGACTTCACTGACCTCATAAGAAATATAAAGTACATGTGTTGGTATATAAGTCTTGCTCTATCTAGGTCTCATCCATCCAGCAGAAAAGTATAAAAATGAAGTATACATCGCAGAGCCATAATACTAAGTTGAGCTGTAAATGGCTATGGTTGACAACTTCTCCGGATAACTCACCATTGTTGTGGAATGCTGGACTGTGTTGTATTGTGTTTTCAAGTTCAAGCACCTAAGTTAGTTGAATGATCATGGAGTGCCCATCTTTGACAGGTGTGGACAAAGGACTATGTATACAAAGGAAGAATCATGATGTGTGTGTATGGACAGTACAGTTGGGATAGATAACGCTGTGCTTCTACATAATTCTATGAGAGGCAAGATTTGCACTAATGGTGGTTGGGCAGGATATTATGTCATCTTCTAGTACTATGGACAACCACTAGAAAAATATCAAGTTAGAAAGTATTAATTATTGAATCTTTGATGTAATTCAGGTATAAAAATAAGATGCGCAAAGAGCTACATTCTCTTTATTTACTGATAAATGACATATGGTATAATAATGTCTGTAAGTATAATATCATGTATGCCCCTTCTGTGATACCACAACATTATGAAAACTGTTTGCAATGTATTAATGTATCAAATCCATTTTGTCAATGTATCTTAAAACTATCTTATTGATATTTGTACTTCAATAAAACAAAAATAAAAGTAAAACATATATGCTCTCAACCTGATTCTCTCTTTTGGTTGGAAGTTTTATGAGTTCCCCATCAAGTGCTAGATTGAAAAACACAAACATACAAAACAGATTCTTGTGTGTGTTTCTTCCAAATGAGAAATTCTTTTTTCAGTTAAGTTTCTAGTGTCCTTCTACTCTATAACTTAGAAATAATGATAGTGAGAAACAGACCTCTGTGGAAATATTCAAAGAGATATAAAATTATATGTAGGATGAAAATAACTATCCAAACTGTAACAAATAGCATATAAGCTTGACTGTTGGTATGGACTTTGCAATGTGGTAGTGCTATTTTGCGGTTATGTAAAACACTGTTATTTATAGAGAGCAAATAACAAATGTTGGGCTAGAGGACTGAAATAATTTTAACAAAAAAATTAATCTTTTTTCAATTTTTATTTTTTATTAGTACATGTTTGCAGTAGACAATGATTTCTTCCCTTCTGTGGCATTACTTCTTATGCATAACGTGTCTTAAACCTTTTTAAATCACCTTCACTTTTTAAATCACCCTTCTCTCATTGGTATCCCCTCCCTCCATTTCTTGGTCCTCTTTCTTCTTCAAAATATCCATCTTGCTATTGCTTATTCTCATTCTTTTATTTTGTTCTATCTTTATATATTATGTTTCTCAAATAAGAGAAAACATGAATTACTGAACTCGCATGTCTGGTTTATTTCACTTAACATTATAAGCGAAGATGCTATACCAGGTCGGAACTTGAATATCAAGCGACATACAATTTGAGTGAGAGGGGTTTTGTGTCATTCATTAAAGAGCTTAGTCTATAGTTCTCCTTTTTTTGCTAGATTCTTATTAGAGCAATGGTAGCCTCCAGGAATGGCCGCCTCCTTCTTGCCTGTTAATTTCATCTGATTCAGGACTATTGGTATTAGATTTTCCCCTGAAGTATTTATAGAATGTTTTAATGAAGCTTTCTGAACCAAGCCTTTCCTAATTGGTAGACTTTTTATTACTGTTTTAATATTATTGCCTGTTATTGGATTATTCAGAATTTTAAAATCTTCTTGGTTAAGTTAGGTAATTTTCATGTATCTGCGAATTTACATTTCTTCTGCGTTTTCCAACTTATGGGAAAATAATGACTATTAGTTTGTGAAGTAATTGTGAGTAGTCATCATTTGTGTAGTGTCCACTGAGATTTCAACCTTTTCATTTCTAGGTTCATGAAATTGCATCTTTCTGTTTTAGGTTAGATTGGTTGATGTTTTCTTTATTTTGTTTATTCTTACGAAGAACTAACTCTTCATTGTAGGAGTTTCTGTTTTGTTTGCTCTCAGTTTCATTGACTCTGCTCTGATCTTTATAATTCCCTTTTTTCTATTAACTTTTGGTGTAGACTATTTTTTTGTAAGACCTTCAGATGTATCATTAGGTTATTTAATTGAACTTGGTTTGCTCTTGTCAAGGGCATTCACAGCAATAAGCATCCAGCCTAGACTTCTCTCTTTGTATTTCCTAAGTTCTGTTATGTTCTACTGGTATTATCATTTTGTTCTAGATACTGTCTTTTTCTTCCTGTATATCTTTTATATACCATCATTTTTCAGGGTACTACTTAGCTTCCATACATTTGTGAAATTTCTATATTTTCTTTTATCATTGATTTCTAGTTTCACTGCATTATGATCTGATCATATGCACATAATTTTGATTATATTACATTTAGTTACACTTGTTTTATTGGTTAGTATATGATCTATTTTGGAGATAACTTCATGTATTGCTGAGAAGAAAATATGTTCTGTTATTGTTGAATGGAATACTCTATAGATATATATTAAGTCATTTGTTTGAAGGCTTGCTTCAACAATGATTGTTCTGTTGTTGACTTTTAGTTTAATTGGTCTGTTTTTAAGAGCTAGATATTGATGTTCCCCACTATAAATGCTTTTGTATTTATTTGGTCATTTATGTCCACTAGTACCCGTTTTATGAAGTTGGTTGTGCTGATTTTTGATGCATATAAGACAATAATTGTCATCTCTTCCTGTCAGATTGTTTCCTTGACCTATGCGTAGCGACTCCTCCTTTTCATATTTTCATCAGTTTTGGTTTCATATCCACTTTATGTGAATATAAGATAGTCATGTTGTATTTTTGTGTTCCTGATATAAGGAACATGGTCTTCCATCCTTTGACTTTTAGCACATTAGTTTATTGGTGGGTCTTAAATATGTGTTTTCTACATTCTACTGGATTTCCTTTCATTGGTAAAATGAAAAAGATTTGTAGGATCAGAAGAAAAATCAGAGTATTGGATTTTGTTTCTTAATCCATTCTTCCAGGTTGTGTTCTTACTGGGAGTCAGATGAGATAATTGAAGAGAACTTAAAAGAAAAGGAATAGTTATTTACAGGCAGGAGTGAATTACAGCAATGAACTGCGATTGCAGGGGGTGTAGAGATGCCCAAGGTAAGGTCTTTAGAATGAGTGCAAGCTTGTCACCACAGTCATCAGACTTTGATCAGCAAAATTTCACTGTGTATCTCTATGCACAGTGTAGTCAAAAGCTTATATTCAGCAGTGAGGGAGTCTGCAAAGAGGATAAGGATGAAAACCAGACGAGACTGTGAAAAGCACTGCTGCTAGTGCATTTGAATTGAATTAAAATGTAACTAAAACTACCTTCAAAAGCAGCACAATGAAGTAACTTTTGTAATTTTTCAGTGTGTTTTATTTGGTCAAGCACAGGAAATGAAGACATAAAAAGGTTATTTCTTTTACAATATAATAGAGTGTTTAATCTCTTAATAGAAACAAGAAAAGTGATGAGCACATTTTCACCACTTCCATGTGAGAGTTTTTCCAAGATTCTTAAATCTCTATTATAATATAGTCTCACGTGGCAGCAAACTATGGCAAAGAAAAGTACAGAGCTTGTTAGAAAAACTGTGGAACTAATCTAGGCAAGAGACTGTGATAGGTCTGACCAGCAGTTTTATGCCACAAGCAATTAGGTCAGATTTTAAAAATATTTTGACAATGCAACCAACATAACTTGGTGACAGATTACAAGAAAGGTTGGGAGACATGAGAAACAGAAGTTGAAATATTTCAAGGATTGCACCAGGAAGGGTTGAGTGGATTGACTTAACATATATTATGATAAAAAAAAAAAAAAACATATTGGAAGAGCATGTACAAATGGTGATCAGGAACTGAATCTTTGAAATGATATCTGAAATACAGATATCCAACTCCATAGTTGGATATCTGTATTTTGAAGAAAAAATACAGAATAAAAAATTTTGATTTTATGAAACATATACAGAGAGAATGGTGGAGGAGAAAGTTGATAATATGCAAAATGATAAAAAACAAATATTTCACCAAATTCTTCTCCAAAGACATAGCCTTCTAAGTGAAGAAACACCTGGCAAGTAATTAGAGATTTCCCATCTATAACATGAGCTTCAGCGTGGAGTTAGATCTTCACATTAATAAAAACAAGCGAGGGCCAGTGGATAGCTCAGTAGAATAAGTGCCTGCCTGGCAAGTGCAAAGGCTTGAGTTCACTCCTCAATTCTGAAAACAAAAAAAAATACAAGCTAACATCAGTGGTGCATTGGTGTATCATAAGGATGTTATACATAAGATTTTGGAGAAGAAATCACAGGTGTGAGAAAATTATCCTATTATAATGTGAAAATATAAGTGAAAAAGAATTATATATGTACATATATATCATTATCTTATTTGTGTTTTTATGTGTATATGAGTATGCTTTTTGGCATGCATATATAAATATTTTAACATATATAAAATATTTTACTATCAGAGATTTAATTTTTTTATGAATTCAGTTTGTTATACTGCATTGTCTTCAAAGTAGTTGTCCATATAGTCAAATCCCAAGAGTCAATAGCATTCCTCTACATAGATAACAAACACAGTGAAAAGGAAATGAGAGAAACAATATCTTTCACAGTAGTACTGTGGAAAATGAAATATTTTGGAATTAATCTAACAAAAGAGGTCAAAGATCTTTTCATGGAAAATTACAGTACTCTGGAAAAAGAGATTGTAGAGCATTTCAGAAAATGGAAATATATTCCGTGCTCCTGGATAGGAAGAGCTAACATCATGAAGATGGACATACTGCCAAAATTGTTGTACAGATTTAATGCAATCCCGATCAAACTACCAACAATATACCTCCCAGACCTAGAGAAATTGTTCATAAAATTAATTTGTAATGAGAAAAGACCTAGAATAGCAAAGGCAATCCTGGCCAACAAAGACAAGACAAGAGGCATCACAATTCCTGACTGGAAATTGTACTGCAAAGCTACTATTAAAAAAAAAAAAAAAAAAAAAAAAACATGCTATTGGCAGGGAAATAGACCTGAAGATGCAGAGGCCTCCACGAACATACTCAGCCACCTGATCTTCGACAAAGGGTCCAAACACGCTTACTGGAAGAAAGATAGCCTTACTTTAACAAATGGTGCTGGAAAAACTGGCTCTCCACATGCCAAAAATTAAAACCGGGCTCAGGTCTATCACCATGCACTAAGCTAAAGTCAAAACGGATTAAAGATCTCAACATTAAAACAGAAACACTAATCTCCTGGAAGAGAAAGTAGGAGGAACTCTTGAAGATATAGGGGTAGGCAAATAATTCATGAGCAAATATCAAATCACATGGGTACTACTTGAAAGAATTAACAACTAGGACCACCTCTTACTGAGAAGTTTTTGCACATAAAAGAAATGACCAACAAGTGAAAAGATAACCCATAAATTTTGGAAAAAGTCTTAACTAATAAACACTCAGACAAACATCTTTTATCTAAAATTGATACAAAATTAAAAAAAAAAAAAAACAGTAGGGGCCTTAAACTTAAGATCCAGTCCAGAAATGGGCATCGAAGATGAACACATACTTCTCAGAGGATAAAACTAAAGAAAGGAATAAATGTGAAAAAAATGCTGCACTTCACTAACCATGTATGAAATGCAAATTAAAACAACACTGAGATACCATCTCATCCCAGGAAGAATGGCTATCATAAATAAATTAATCAACAACAAATGGTGGAGAGGCTGTGGGGAAAAAGGAACCCTTCTCCACTGCTGGTGGGAATGTAGACTGGTGCAACCATTATGGAAATCATTGTGGAGACTCCTTAAAAAACTAGGACTGGAAATCCCATTCAAACCAGCTATCCCCCTGCTAAGAATTTTCCCTGAGGAACTGAAAATGTCATATCATAGTGATAGATGTGTACCTACGTTTGTAGCAGCACAATTTGTGATAGCCAAATCTTATGAACAACCACGATTCCCATCACATGAAGAATGGTTGAAAAACATGTGAAGGGGCCGGGGAGATGGCTCAATAGCATAAGTGCTTCCTCAGGAAACACAAGGGCCTGAGTTCAATCCCTGGTTCCACCCCCCAAAAAAGTGGTATTTTTATACAATGGAGTATTACTCCCCTATAAAGAATGATAAACTTGAAACCTTCATATTGAAGTGGTTGCCACTTGAAGACAAACTCATAAGTGAAATAAACCAGATCCATGTGTGAATTTCATATAGTCTCCCTAGCATAAGAACTCAAAAGAAGAAATTCAAATAGAAAGATATAATACAATTAAAAGGAAAATGAGAACTTGATGATTGGACAATGAAGACAGGGCAAAGAGAAAAGCTGGGAAACATGACAGGGGCAAAGCCATATATTTATGGGTAAATACAAGATGGGTAAAGCAGTGATCCTGAGAAACATCAGTAGATTTTTGAATCTAGCAGTTAATTGGTAGGATTCTCACCCTGACTAACTATATACGATGATACCTGTGAACCAAGGAACTACGCTGAGAATAGCAATGTGTAACAGAGGGGTCATGCTTAGAATGCCTGTCATTCTGGTCTTCTAAATACGTACTGTTTATCATGACATACCATTTGTTGCCAGACTGTCTCACAAGTAAATGTTTGTTTTTTTTAAAGGGTAATAAATAAGAAAAAGATACAGGAAAAAATAGTCACAGGACTGTAGTTCTACAATGCTGTATACATTTATATTTCAAAATTTCAGCGTAAAAATCTGTAATTGTTTATTCATATGTCTTATTTATTTTAAACTTCTTTCTCCACATTCTGTAGGGACTTAAAGTTTAACATATCAATACTTGGGGAAAATACCTGTTCCATGTCATGCCTGAGATGTTTTTATTCAGACAGATAATGAGGTTAAACCCACCTGCATATGTGGTAGGGTAATAATAAGCTTCTCTTCTCGATGGTTAACAACCAAAGTTTGCAGGCAAAAAATTACAGAAATAGAAGGGCTGCAAAGACGGCCAACATTTTGACCCTTGCCTGTCAAGGTGAGTGAAGACTCAGACATAGGAGAACCTATACTTTAAACACATCTAACTCAGTTATATCCCAAATTTTCTGATCAAGGAGATTATGGGGCCACAGAGCAACGTGATTGACAATGTAGAGCATGCATATGGAGAGTCACAGGGAGAGAAAACATTCTTTCAGCCTTTCACAGAGAGCAAATTGGCCAAGCTATGGTTGTGACTCATCCACAAGGCTGACACTGTCAAAGGATTTTCAAACTGCTGTACAGGGTTACAGGATAATTCCTGAGAGTACTTGACTGACCTTATAAGATATAAAAGTTTCATTTCTTGTTATATAGGTCTTGCTTTATCTTGGTCTTAACTATCCAGCAGAAAAAGTATAAAAATGGAGGTATATAAAGTAAAGCCATAATAATGTCCTGAATTGTGAAAGGCTCAAGTCAACAACTTGTGACATTGCCAGTCCTGTGGATAAGCTACTACTATTGTGCACTGCTGGACTGTGTTGAATTGTTTTCCTGAATTCACAGACCTATAGCATTTAGATGCCAATGAAATACCCATCTCTGACAGGACTAAACAAAGAAAAAAGGGATACAAAAGAAGGAACATTTTCTATCTGTATATACAGAATAGTTAGGATAGATATACAACTAATTTCTCTTAATTCAATGAGAAAAAATATTTATACTAATAGTGTTTGGACAGGATATCCTCTCTGCATATTTAACTATGGATAACAATGTACAATGTATTAATTATTGAAACTGTTCTATTAATCAGTTTTGAGACTATCTCATTGCTACTTGATTCTCAATAAAATACAAATTTAAAAAAAATCAGTTGCTCAGATTACCAGATACACGCATGAAAAATTAGTTTAAAAATTAAAAAGAAAGGGGCAGCCAAATAGATCAGCAGATTAAAGCACTTGCAAACAGGTACGGGGGCCGACCCAGCACCATTCCCCGGGGTGCTCTGAGGCAGAGATTGAGACTGGGCATGGTGGCACGCACCTATGATCCCAGCTCTTGGGAGCCTGTAAATAGGCAGATCACTATGAGTCCAATCTAGTAGTGAGACCTTGAACACCCTGTAGACCTTTCCCCAACCCCAAAAAATAATTAAATGAAGAGAAAAAAATTAAGCATTCACTGTTTCAATAGACAAGTAGAAATCACCAGTAAAATTATTCAAATATCCTGTATGCATATATACATATTTTCCCTTCTTTCTTTCTTTTCTATCAGATGTTAATTTTTTTCTTAAATGATTATATGCAGAACATAATGTTTACATACATTCTGTGAAGTTGGTACATGTACATAATATGTCCGAATTCCTTTTGAACTCTTATTCTTCGATAGTAGCAGAAACACTAAAGTATACTGTCTTCTTAAATGTATCACTTCTAATTTAAATTTTCACTTTCTTAAATAAATTTTATTACACCTCAAGTACTATTATCCCAATTGTTATTTAGTGTTATATCATTCCTTTCACTGACGAAGGTAAATTTCTTAAAGCCTGAAAATTTTTTCCTAATGTATTGACATGTAATTTTAGTAATCAAGGCACATTTTAAATGAGTCGGTGTAGTTGCCCTGTCTTTCAAAGCTGTTTTGAATCACAAGCATTAAAACTTTGAAAAGTCGTAAAGCATGCAGTCAATATATTGTCATGTTTTCATCTCACCAGAATAATTCTACAATTACTCCAATCTGTAGCTACATTTTTGTGACTATGATGATCAATGTTGTACATGCTGGGGTCCGTGCATGATAATTTGCTGAGCACTGTATCTCTCTGAAGATAAGCAACTAGAAAAAAGTGTGACCTTTCAAGGAATGGCTGAATTACATATAGTGGTACCTCAGCTTACAAACTTAATTCTTTCCATGATTCTGGCCCAATAATTTGGGCCACATTGCTTGTGTAAGCATGGAATGAACTCTGTGACCATAATCATGGAGAAAAACTTAAGTTCATGAAGCAAGGTACCACTGTATTACCTCTAGAATGGAGACAGGAAAGTGTACACAGTTTGAAAGTGATTACAAATGATAATTATGCATGCTTCACCTGCTCTACCTATCCAAATTATAAATCACTTCTATTTATTACATGCATTTTATCATTGTACCAAATTAAGTCACTAAATAAAATGGGACTGAACTGTTATCTTAATCACTAAGGAATTATTTTTACTACTTTTTATTTTATATCATATACATGTTTCTGCTAATAAAATCCATGAAGAGGTATTTTAGCATCTGATATAAAACAGTTCAATGTGTTGCAAATAACCTTATTGGTGTTTATGATGCATAAATAAAACATTACAAGTGGTGGACTATTACTCCCCTCAAATCCATTGCCAGAAAGGGATTTCTACCAGTCAATTTTCACTCTCAGATCAGCCTTTGCTACCTAGGTAATCTATCATCTCTATTTATTTTGACTTCCAGGGGAGCCGATCAAGTTTCAAACTCAATTAGGAAAATGTCTCATAATTCCATCTCCTCTCTGTGTAAACTTCTCTCATGCATTCTTTTTAGTCATTAATTTTCATTTCACTGTGAATACAAGTAATTTTCTCGAGATTTTGAAGTAAATTGGACACAAACTATATATAAAAATTAGGAAACACTAAGACAACGAAAACCTCAGTCAAATGAGCAAACTTAGAAAAACAGAGCATTGTTCATGAGACCAGTGGACTATGGGCTGCTTAAAGGTGGAAGAGTGAGAGGAACTAGAAGCTTTGATTAAGAGAGACAGACAACATATGGCAGCAAAGGGAACAACAGACAAAGGGCGTGAGACTTACAGGACAAGTTTATGCTCAACAACCTAGGCAATGCCATAATTCCCAATAAACCAGCAAGGAGCTTGTTGAAAACCAGAGAATATAACATTTAGAAACAATGGCTGAAAAATCCAGGGAGGAAAGTTATTTTAGAAAGCCTCTGCAGCTGTCCCCTGACATTCAGCAGCTCCAGGCAGTATTCCCTGAGGAAAAAGGGAATCTACTTAGTGTGACAGGAGTGCTTTCCTACATAACACATATTGCCTACACCCTTAGAGCAGTCTACATTGCTTCCATCTTTAAAGCACAGCACAACCTCTCCCACACAAGTTGCTTTTCATATCTGCAACTCTTTCTTAGTTGAACTATGCCACACTGTCAAGTAAAGCAAGACAAAAAAAACCATGTGCTTGGAAACATTTATAGAAGACAAGCAAATGAGTTCCTTTATGATGGGTTATCAATCTTTTCCCAAGTGCTGTAGTAATTATAAACTTACATCATTATCAGACACACAGTGAAAGTTTCATTTGGGATTCTTGAGTCTTCCTTGGTCAAATCTGTCTTGTCAGTGGCCCCAGCATGGAAATGTTGGTCCATTGGCCATGAGTCAGTTCCAATAAACTGCATGTCTCAGCTCATTTTCAGGATAAATCTTAAAAGACCATGGAACCCTTGGGAGGCTAATAGCAAGTATATATTAATCAGCTTTCATTACATTCCCATGCTCATTTTGGACAGAACATTTAATTTCAGAAATTTCAGTATATTTTCTTATCATTTCGTACAACCAAAGAGGCCTGTGAGCATTATCAAACATATTGCATGGGTTTTTATTTTTATTTATTTATTTTTTGTCTTTTTGAGACAGGGTCTCACTGCGGTTCAGGCTGGCCTTAAGCTCACTTTGTAGCTCAGGCTGGTCTTGAACTCACAACAATCCTCCTGCCTCAGCCTCCCAAGTGCTGGGATTACAGGCATGCACCACCACACCCAGCTTGTGTTGGTTTTTATTGTTCATTGTAATTTAAGCTTTTTTCAGTTAACATGCTCTGAAAATTATTTATCAAGTGTGCTTCGACCTAAGGGAAAAAGGAAGAATTTTCTTCTCTATTGTGGATTATTGGAAAATAAGGGAACAAAGCAATGATATATAATATATATTTAGCCATTGCCTGTCTCTTATTTCAAGGAAACAAGACAAGTTTTAGAAGTGGCAGGGGCATAATCTTTTTTTAGTATGCTTTTTGGATGGATTACATTGTGAGAAAATGAAATCCAAAAAGGAACTCACACTGCTACAAAACAGCAAATATTTGTTTTAAAAGAAAAAAAAACAGAAAATAGATCTCATAACCTTATGTACAGTCATATATGGTTTTATTTTAAAGTTTGCTGGGACTATTGTTGCAATTACAGAATGCAGAAATAACTCAATGAAGCTGTATAGGAAACCCTTATTCAACACTTTGCCTTGCTCTTCCCTTTCTTTGAGGAAATCTGACATTATAAGCATAACTGGTCCTCTATGGACCTCTTAAATAATTTAAAGATGCTGAGCCTTATATTCTACAGCCCAAAGATGCTGACATTATTTTAAATTAGGTTTTTACACTTAAAATGTATTGAAGTGCATTTGTGGAAGATGCAGTTTTGCTACCTGTGCTTTTTTTCAGTGAGAATAGTGTTCAGCAAAGAGGGATTGGAATGAAATAATATCTCCATGGTTTGTTTCTAATTCTTTATATCTAGTCAAATGACATGAGGTAGGGTAATACATATGTGACTGCCTGCTTATTTCAGAATAAATTTTGAATGCAAAGGACTTGTTCATATTAAGTAGAATGGGACATTCTGAATATTGTCTGAATAAGATAGAATAGATGGATTTGAGTTGTGCTACAATTCAAAAGATGTTTATGGCACATAAAGTCATACAAATGGCTCTCAGAAATGCTGCGATGTAGCCATTATTTTGTGCAATGGCACCAATTTTAATGGAGTTCATCTGTGTCTGAGTAATTTCAAACCTAAGGTGCACTCTTCTTTGTCAGAACCTTCATCTCTTCAGCAAGATGGCAGGAACTCAGTCCCATCTCATTTCTGCACCTAACTGCCACATGTGGCTTTTAAGTCCCTAGGTTGTAGATATCTAGGTCAGAGGCAAAGCTCAAATTTGATCTAGAGCTCAGTGCAACGGTTGGCCTCGATCAGAGCTTTCCTTCTGTGATCAGGCACATTCCCAGTTGCCATGTAGTGCACTCTGGCAAGGAAGGAGGGGAGTAAAAAAGAAAAAAATCATGAAATGGGCACCGTGCCAAATTTTTATACAGTGAAAAGCTAGAGTCGCTGAGAAGCAAATGTTTGGAACTGCTAACCCTTCTGCCCTATCATACTCCAAATCAGTCAGAGGATCACAGCCATCTTTGCCAAGTTGTGCCATGCTAGACAAGAGTCTAGCCTCCCATGGAGAGGCATCATGGGATGGGCATTCATGAGTTTATCTCAGAGGCTCTTTCCTGCATATACCTGACACCACACATATTATGTAAAGTCTCTTTTCTTCCTTTCTCTTCTCCTGGGCGTGTGTGTGTGTGTGTGTGTGTGTGTGTGTGTGTGTGTGTGTGTGTGTGTAGTCTATATTTCATTTCCCAGTGGAACCCTAGAGATTTTACTTGCTTGACTGTAGTGATCCTACATTTCCATGACCGCTCATCAAAGGCTCACAATTAAAAGTGCAAAATTAATTGCATGTAGACAAGTGACATTTCTTTCAGTAACATGAAGAATATATACCAGAAATAGACGCCAAATACACTCAACTTAAGGACTTTGACCACGGGAGACAGAGATGGCTGCCACTTAGGAAAAACTCAAAGCCATTCATAAATGATGAAAGAACACCATAGTAAGATTTCCTATTTAAATGAAATCAGTATGGTCAAGAGATATCTGTACCCATGTTCGCTGATATATTAATCACAATTGTTAAGATATAGAATCAACCTAAGTGCCCACTGGGGGAAAATAGATAAAGAAAATGTACTACGTACTGCATATCCATAGGTGTATGTATACATATACATCATATTTTTAGGCCTTTAAAACAGAAAGAATCCTATGACCATGGTGAACCAAAAGGACATTATGTTGAGTGGAATAAGTCAGATGCAGAGAAATAAGTATTACATGATCCAACATACATGTGGAAGCTTTTAAAATTGAATTCCTGGAGTATAATAATAGCTATCAGGAGCGAGAATGGGCAGATGTTGTTTAAGACACACAAACTTCCTCTTACATGGGAGAAAAGTGTAAGAGATATAACATACAACACAGTGACCAAAGTTAAATAAGAATATATTGTATTCTTTAAAGGTGCTGAGAGTACATATTGTTGGCTTCACTAAAAGTAAGCACTTAAAAGTATACAACTCAGGTATTCCATAAAGCAAATGTTTATATGATGATAAATATAAGTTCTGTGAATTAATTTTTTTTTGCTTTTTTGTATTTTTAGGGAAGGGTCTACAGGGTGTTCAGGGCCTCACTACTAGATCGCACTGTAGTGATCCACATGTTCACAGCCTCCCAAGAGCTGGAATCAGAGGCGCGCGCCACCACACGCAGTCTCAATTGCTATCTGAGCATGCCCACAATTCCAGCACAAGGTGGGAGGTGCTGAGGCAGGACAAACACAACTTTGAAGCCAGCCTGGGCAACACGGTAAGGTATTGCCTCAAAAAACAGTTACTAAAAATTCATATCACATAGTTTTTAAAAGACCTAGCTGACATGAGTCACAATAAGCACATTTTGGACGTACAGGGTGTTTCATCAGCATGGAAAATCATAACTTTGAGCTTCTATTGTGGCCCCCAGTGATATAGAATTGGGGTTCTTTTCAGGAAGTTCTCCACAAAACAGCACACATAGTGTTTAACTGAAATCCTTCAGTACCTTGTGATTTGCATTATCTTTTTAAAACTTCCATTGTAAAAGCACAACACAGTCTAATTTTTCAACATGTTTACACACACACACACACACACACACATACACACACACCCCACCTCAATTTGTAATAACTCTATTCACTCTCATTGAACCCTGTTCTCCCAAACTTGGCAAACACAAACAAGTAGCAATCTCCAAGGATTTGCTTATTCTGGACATTCCATGTAAATGTGTTTGTGTCTTGATGAGTCTGGTTCCTTTCAATTGGCATAAGATTTTCAAGGTCCATGGTGTCACGTGTATTGGTCTACCATTCCTTCCTATGGACAAATAATATACCAACAATGGATCCACCACCTTTGTTTGTGCATCCATCAGTTGTTCGGCATTTGGGTTCTTTCAATGTTACAATTATTACTAACTTTCCTATAAATAGTTATATGCAACTTCTGGGGTAGACAGGCTTTTATTTCTCTTGATTGTGTAGCTAGAAAAGCAGTTTTAGGAGAGAGAGTAGCTTTATCTTTGAGTCTTTGAAGAACTTCCACACTGTTTCTAGACCTGCTGTGTCATTTTCCATTCCTGTCAGTGCTGTGCATGTGCAAAGGCTCTAAATTTTCCTCATCCTTTACACACTTGTTATTGCCTTTTTTTTCTTTTGTGCTGTGGATCAGACTCAGGCCCTTGCAATTGCCAGGCAGCAGCTGACCTATCTTCCAGGCTGTTATTGCCTTTTTGTTATAGTCATTCTAGTGTATAGCCTTATGATTTTGATTTTGATTTCCTTACTCATATTGAACACGTTTTAATATGTTCACTGGTAATCTATGTATCTTCTTTAGAAATATATCAGGTTTAGGGCTTTGGCTAATTGTTATTTAGGTTATTCCTGTTTAGAAAACATTAGGTGTAAGCTTTATTTTGAATAAAGTCTTTTATCAGGTATCTTATTTTCAAATATGCTTTTCCATTCTGTGTGCTTACCTTTTACATTTTTAATGGCATTTTAGAATTCATGTTGCTAATTTTGCTTTAGTACAGATTATTTTTTTTCTTTTCACTAGTACTTTTGGAATTGAATCTGATGAAATAGTGCCAATCTTAAGGCTGAGATTTACTTTTATGTATTTTCTTGAGTTTATAGTTCCAGACCTTTCATATAGGTCTATGATACATTTTTAGTTAATTTTTGTGCATAATTTGAAAAGCATCCAACCTATTTTGTACACACATATCCAATTTTTCTGTTCTCTTTGCTATAGAATTTTTCTTATCTTAAAACTCTTGTAAAATGAACTGTTTGGAAAACAATGGGATTATTCAAGATTTTTAATGTCATTATGTTGTTATGGTTTGTGTATATTTGTCCCCCCAAAGCCTCATGCGGTTATTGAAGTGAAATTCTACAGTTTGTGATTAATTCATGATCTAAGATTGGATTATGGGTCTGAATACAGATGGGATTATGGGTCTGAGTATTGCTGGGATTATGGATGTGAATCCTATACCCAGGGGAAGGACAGAGAGACTTGCTCTTGGTTGCCAATGCTGTTATTCCTCCCTTTTGTCTGTGCTGTTTTGCTGCCTTCAGCTGCCATGAACTGCTGCTCTCTGCCATGTGCCAGTCTCTCTGCCTTATAGCTGGCCAAGTATGTACTAAAACTTCCATTAACTGTGAGCTAAAAAAACCATTCCTTCCTTCATTTTGGGTGTCAGGTGTATGTTTTAGCAATGACAGAAGACCAACTGGGACATATATCAATCTCTATGTCTGTTTTTATTCCAGTACTACACTGTCTTGATGCTATAGATTTGAAGCAAGCTTCAATGTGAGAAAGTATAGGTCTTCTAATTTTGTTCTCTTAAACATTGTTTCATCCATTCCAATTGCTTTGCATTGTTTTGTGAATTTCTAGATGTGCTTGTCACTTTTTGCAAGAACACAAGATCAAATTTTATCAGAATTTGCACTGAATCTGTAGATCAGTTTGGCAATATTTCCATTTCAACAATATTAAATGTTCCAAATAATGAATATGAAATTTCTATTTCTTTACACTTTTTATTTATTTTAACTACATTTTATAGATTTTGGTTTTTAAAAATCTTGCTATTTGGTTAAAGATATACCTGAATACTTTTTAATGTGCTCATGCATGTGAAAATTTGCTCATTCTCATTTTTGGCCTGGGACATAGCTTAGTGGAATAAGTGCTTGCCTGGCAAGTGCAAAGTCCTGAGTGTAATCCCTGGCAGCACCCCTCTCAAAAAAAAAGAATACTGTATGGGTTATATATGTTTTGATTATTCATGAATAAGTCAGAAAAATATAATTGATTGTGTATGTTCAGGGTAAATTGTACATTCTTATTGAACTTGTTTATTAGTTACTGGATTCCTTAGACTTTTCTACATACAGGGTCATGTCACCTGCAAATAGAGAAAGATTTACTTCATTCCTTTCAATTCAGGTGCTTCTTCACTTTAATTGACTGAATAAAATTTCAAGGACTAGAGTTTAACATAAGTCAGAAGATGCAGCTGCAACTCACTACTTTCAGAAGAGAAAATGATCTTAAAGAAAGACAGTATAAAGTAACAAATATATTGTTTTATTTTTGCATATTATATTTTTGCATATTTTTCAAGATTAAAAAATACAAACAATTGAAAAAGGAGACAAAACTAAGCATGAACTGTTCTTTTCAACAGATCAGCAGAAATCCACAGTGTAGTTGTTCCATTCATCCAGTTACATCTCTTTCCCTCACTCACTCCCTCACCTGTCCTGCTCAGCTCAGAAATTGCTTCCTTTTGAACAGGTTCATTCCATTTTCCCAGTATCTACTGTAGCATTCAGATTTTATTTTCTCTTTCAAATTCTCATGGTAGAAGACAATACAATGCTTGCAAAGTGGAGATTTTTTTTAATGTACTTGGTACAGGGTCTCACTAAAAAGCTTCAACTCATCATGATCCTCCTGCTTTTAGCCTTAGCACTGGGATTACAGGAGTGGGCCACCACACCTGACTTGATGGGTGGCTAAACACATACAGGTGGTGGTAAGGCTTCCAAGACATGTGGTCCCAGGAATCGAACCCCATTTCCAGAACTTACCTGAGCAGGCATTTAGTCCGTTTCTTCCTTGCCAGCCCATGTAGGTCTTATTTCTTTCACATAAGAGTATGGTCTCTACTTGCATCCATTTACCAATGCAAGCCTCAAGTTTAACACTTTTTATATCTGAATAATACTCCTTTGTGTAAAAATACCATGTCTTCTTTATGCATTCCTCAGATGATGGGCATCTGGGTTGCTTCCAGGATTTAGCTATTACAAATTTTACTGTTATAAATATGGGCATACATTGGGCCAGGAAGATAGCTCAGTAGAGTAAGTGCTTGCCTGGCAAGCACAGGGTCCTGAGTTCAATCACCAGTACTGAAAAAAAAAAATGGGTGCATGTATATCTCTGTGGTATGTTTTCAGTTCTTGTAAAAAAAATATCCAGGTGGGTAACAGCTGTCTCTTAAATGGAACCTCCAATCTTAGTTTTTGATGATTCTCCACACTGATTTTCATAGTGGTTGTACCAGTCTTCCCTCCCACCAACAGTGGAGAAGGGCTCCTTTTCCTCTCCAGCATTTGGAATTGGCTGACTTCTTGATGTTAGCCATTCTTTCTGGGGTGATATGGAATCTCAGTGTTGTTTTAATTTGCATTTCTTGAATGACCAATGATGTTGCTTAGTTACTTTTTACTTGTTGCTGGGACAAATACCTGACACTCAAAATGAAGAAGGAAAGGTTTATTTAGCTCACAGTTACGGGAGGTTTCAGTCCGTATTCCACTGGCTCCAAGGCAAAAGACAGTGGCAGAAAACAATGAAGAGCAGAGGAGGAGCAGCAGCTGTGGCATCCAAAAGCTTCTCACTTCCTTCTACCCTGACTGGAAAGAGCAGCTCCTCCAAAGTGGTGCAGCTGGGAAGGTCAAGCTCCTCTGAATTTCCAAGGGAAGTGGGATTTGTCAAGGGAAATGGAGCAAGGCAGCAAGGAAGCTTTTCTCAGTTCCTAGGTCCTTCCCACCAGCAGGGCTGGGCCCCCAGGCTAACAACTGCCAGAGCTGATTCAGCCAAGTTGACACAATGTATCAACTAACACAGATGTTAAGCATCTTTTCATTTATTTACTTGACATTTTAATCTTTTTATTAGAGAAGTGTATACTCATCTCAGATGCCCTTATTTTGGATTGAGCCTTTGAATCTGGGGAGCCTGGTATTTTAACAGACTTTATATGTTCTACATAGACAGTCTGTGTTGGAGGGCAATCAGCTATATGTCTTTGCCAGTTTATAGATTTTCTTTTTACACGGCAGAGATTTCCTTTAAAATGCATAAACTTTTCAAAAAGATGAGATCCCAGTTGTTGATTCTTTGAAGTATTTTCCATGCAAATTGTTTTTTTTTCATGAACTCTCTACCTATCTTTACATGTTTAAGTTTTCTATCTACATTTTCACCCAGAATATTTAGTTTTTCATTTTAATATTTAAATCTTTAATCCATTTTGACTGTAGTTTAGCACTAGGTAATAGGCATGTGTTGAATTTTAGTCTTCGGCATCTTTCTTGTTCGGCTATCTTTCTTCCAGTGAGCCTGTTTGGCTCCTTTTATCAAAGACAAGGTGAGTGAGTGTGTTTGCAGTTGTGTCTGCATCTTCCAATCTATTTCCTTGATCCTCAAGTCTGTCTCTATAATAATATTATGCTGACTTTATCATAGTAGCTTTACCGTATAATTTCATGTCAGGGATTGTGGTGCCTCCTGACTTTCTTTTGTTTTCCAGGATTGCTCTTCATATTCTGAGTCTCATCTTGTACCAAATGAATTTGAGAAATATTTTCACTAGAATTGCGAAGTATACTATGATATTTTTTTAACTGGTATTGTATCGAATCTGTATAACAATTTGAGGAGTTTATCCATTTTCATATTATTGGTTCCTCCTATTCAGGAGCATGGAATATCTTTCCATTTTCTCAAATCCTCTTACATCTCTTTTCTCAGACTACATAATTTTCATTTCATAAATCTTTTATTTCATTTGTGAGGTCCAATCTTAAGTATTTAATTTTTTTGGATGTTATTGTTAAAAGTGTAGTTTTCCGAATTTCTCTCTGAGTGCATACATATTTGTGTACAAAAGTCTAATGATTTTTGGTTGTTGACTTTGTATCCCTCTATGTTACTAAATTTATTAAGACTCTTGGTGGCATTCTTGGGGTCCTCTATGCAAAGTATCGTGTCATCTGCAAACAACAATTTCACTTCTTCCTTTCCAATCCTTATTCCTTTTATTTCTCTCTCTTGCCTAACTGCTCTGGCTAATATTTCCAGAAATATACTGACTAGGAGTACAGACAGTGGACATCTTTGTCTATTTTTCTGATATTAAAGTGAAGGTTTTCAATTTTTACAAATTTAAGATGTTGGCTGTTGGTTAGTCAATGATGGCTGTTGTCAGGTAAAGATAAGTTAAATACCTATTTAATCAGTATTGGATTTCATCAAAATCTTTTATGGCATCTATTGAGATGATCATGTGGTTTTTGTTCTTAGCTTTATAGATTCAGGGCATTACATTTATGGATTTGTCTATCCCTGTATTCCTGGGATGAATCCCACTTGATCATGATGTACAATGTTGATGATTTGCTGCATTATTTGCACTATTTTATTGAAGATTTTTACATCTATATTCATTAGGAATATTAATTTATAGTTCTCTTCTTTAGTTGGATCTTTCTCTGGTTTTGGACCTATGCTTTTCTCTGTTGATAGGTTTATTACATCTTAAATTTTGTTTCTTGTTATTGGGTTATTTACTTTGTAAATCTTCTTGACTCAGTTTTGACATTTTACATGTATATAGGAAACTTTCCATTTCCTCTGCTTTTGATCCTGTGAGAGTAAAGATTTTAGAAGTAGGTACTGATGATTTTCTCAGTTTCTCTAGGGTCTGCAATGATTTCATTGTTTTCATTTCTTGTTGCATAAATTTGTTTTATAGTTCCTTTTTTGATTAGGTTGGCTAGGGATCTGTCAATTTTATTTAATCTTTCAAAGAACCAACTCTGATTCTTTCATTCTTTGTACTGTTGTCTTTGTCTCCACTGTATTAATTTTGCTCTAACATTTATACTTTTCTGCCTTCATTGGACTTTAGGATTGACTTGATCTTCTAGGAGCTTGAGATGTAGCATAAGGTAATTTATTTGGACTTGTTTTCCTAATGTGAAAATTTACTATTGTGAATTTTATTCTTAAAACAGCTTTCTCACAGGTTTTTGTAAGTTGAGTCTGCATTTTTGTTTGATTGTAAATATTCTTTTTAGTTTTTCTTTAATTTTATCTCTGACACACTGATTATTTAGGAGGTTGTTATTTATGGTACTTCTTTGGTTTCTTTTCTCAATAATTCCTAGTTTCATTGCGCTGTGGTCAATGAGAGTATCCATAAATAATTTCAATTACTTTGCAGTTATTTAAGCATGCTCTGTGTCCTAGGATATGGTCTCTTTTGGAGCATGTCCCATGTGTAGCTAGGTAGAATGTGCATTGTATTATTGCTGCTGTGTGAAATACTCTGTAAAATTATACTAAGTCTGTTTCTCACATTTCATTGAGTTGTTATTTTTCTTTTTTTTATTTTCATTTTATTGAAGTACAAATATCAATGAGATAGTTTTAAGATACCTTGACAAGATGGATTTGATAAACTAATACATTGCAAACAGTTTTCATAATGTTTTGGTATCACAGAAGGGGCATACATGATATTATACTTATAGACATTATTATACCATATGTCTCTTATCAGTAAACAGAGTGTAGCTCTTTGCGATCTTATTTTTTATACCTCAATTACCTTATCAAAGATTCAATAACGAATACTTTCTAACTTGATATTTTCCTAGTGGTTGTCCATAGTACTAGAAGCTGACATAATATCCTGTCCAATCACCATTAGTGCAAATCTTGCCTCTCATAGAATTATGTAGAAGCACAGCATTATCTATCCCAACTGTACTGTCCATACACACACATCATGATTCTTCCTTTCTATATGCCTTCCTTTGTCTACACCTTTCAGAGATGGGCACTCCATTGTCATTCAACTAACTTAGGTGCTTGAACTCAACAATACAATCCAACACAGTCCAGCATTCCACAATAGTGAGTTATCCGAAGAAGTTGTCGACCATAGCCATTTACAGCTCAACTTAATATTATGGCCCTGCAATGTATACTTCTTTTATATACTTTTCTGCTGGATGGTTAAGATCTAGATAGAGCAAGACCTATATACCAACACATGTACTTTATGTTTCTCATGTGGTCAGCGAAGTCCCCTCAGGGTTTATGTTGTAGTCTTGTGCCTTATTCTGTAGATCCTTTGTGTCATCCATGTGGATGAGTCACGGCCAATGCTTGACCAGTTTGCTCTCTGTGAGAGCCTGAGAGAAAGTTTTCTCTCCATGTGACTCTCCCCAGGCACACTGTAGAACTTCAATCTCTTTCCTCTGTGGCTCCATAATCTCCTTGTTCAGAAAATTTGGAGTTCAACTGAGTTTCACGATGTTGCAGTACAGGTTCTCCCATGTCCTGAGTCTTCGCTGACCCTGAAAGGCTAGCAAAGGCAAACTTGGCCAATAAAGAAAAGGCAGAAGCCGGGCATGGTGGCGCATGCCTGTAATCCCAGCACTCGGGAGGCTGAGGCAGGAGGATTGTTGTGAGTTCGAGACCAGCCTGAGCTACAAAGTGAGCTTACGGCCAGCCTGAACTGCATAGTGAGACCCTGTCTCAAAAAAAAAAAAAAAAAAAAAAAAAAAAAGAAAAGGCAGGAGGCATCTCAATTCCTGACTTGAAGTTATACTACAAAGCCACTGTGATAAAATCAACATGGTATTGGCAACAAAAGAGACCTGAGGATCAGTGGAATACATCAGAAGATGCAGAGGCATCTACAATCACACTCAGCCATCTGATCTTCAACAAAGGGGCTAAACAAGCACACTGGAAGAAAGATAGCCTCTTTAACAAATGGTGCTGGCAAACATGGCTTTCTACATGCCGAAAACTAAAACTTGAGCCAGCCCTATCACCATGCACTAAGTTAAAGTCAAAATGGATTAAAGATCTAAACATTAAAACAGAAACACTCAATCTCCTGGAAGAGAAAGTAGGAGGAACTCTTGAAGACACAGGAGTAGGTATGAACAAACATATATTCACATGGGAAGCACTTGAAAGAATCAACAACTGGGATCAACTCTTCTTAAGGAGCTTCTGCATGTCAAAAGAAATTGTCAACAGAGTGAAAAGACAACCCACAAATTTTGAAAAATCCTAACTAAAAGTAATCAGACAGAGGTCTACTGTCTAAAGAACTAAGATATAACAGGGCCCTCAAATTGAAAGACCCAATTCAGAAATGGGTATCTGAGATGAATACACACTTCTCAGAGGACGAAATTAAAAAAGCAAATAAATGTATGAAAAAATGCTCCACTACTCATCCATGAAATGCAAATAAAAACAACACTGAGATACCATCTCACTCCAGAAAGAATGGCTATCATAAGGAAATCAACCACCAACAAATGTTGGAGAGGTTGTGGGGAAAAGGGAACACTTCTCCACTGCTGGTGGGAATGTAGACTGCTACAACCATTGTGGCGGTCAGTGTGGAGACTCCTCAAAACAGTAGGACTAGCAATCCCATTCAAGCCTGCTATCCCCCTATGGGGAATTTTGCCAAAGAAACTGAAAACATTGTTTCATAGTGATATATGTGTACCTATATTTATCGCAGCACAATGTGTGATAGCAAAATCTTGGAAACAACCAAGATGTCCATCACATGAGGAATGGTTGAAAAAGATGTGGTATTTCTATGTAATGGAGTATTACTCAGCTGTTAAGAATGTTAAGTTTGAAGCATTTATACTGAAGTGGATGCCACTTGAACGTGTACTCATAAGTGAAATAAACCAGACACACATGTGCAAATATCATATTGTCTCCCTAGTATAGGAAGCGAAAAGGAGAAATACAAATGGAAATGTATAACAACAACTAAAATCAATTGAGTCTGATAAGTCAAATTGAATGGTATATGATGCAGGATACTAATAAGCTTTTCTTCTGAATGGTTAACCACCTAAGTTCACAGATCAAAGTTGGAGAAATAGAAGAGCCACAAGGCCAGCCAACATTTTGGCCTAGAGTTCTGTTATTTCTGTGATGACTGCCTGCTTTACCTCTTTTTGACGGTTAAAGTCCCTACTTACTATTGCTTATTTGATTTCTAACATCTCTTAAAATTTGTCTTATGTATGTGTGTGTTCCTACAGTGGGTGCACATATATTTATAATCATTATCTCTTCCTGTTGTTGTTCTCACCTAACAAGTATGCAGTGACCTTCTTTATCTTGTTGAAAGATTTTTGGTTTGAAGCTGATATTGTTAACAACCAGTATAGCTACCTCTGCTTTTTTATAACTTCTTGTGACACAGAGAATATTTTTCCACCCTTTCACTTTCAATCTGTAAATTTCCTCTTGAGTAACATGTGTCTCTTTTATGCAGCATATGTTGGGTTTTGTTTCTTAATCTACTCTGCTAGTCTATTTCTTTTGATTGGTGCATTTAGGCCATTTACATTGATAGCTATAACTGACACATATTGGCTTATCTTTGTCATATTGTTGTAGGCAGCAGAGTTAGATAGAAATAATTTTAGACAGTCAGGTAGGGCCAAGCCCTCCAAAGAAATAATACAGGAAACAAGATGTCTGCAGCTCTTGGAGAGATGGAGGATCGTGCTATGAACTAGACCTAAAGGCCAAACAAATGTTAAAAGAGTAGCACCTAGGATTGATATTCTAAATAGGTAGTGATCACCTGAAAAGATCCAAGTGAGTTACTAGCCCAACCCCCCAGAGGAAGAGACCTGTCCGTATTCATGCCTGCTTACTATGTGACTTGCTTTCCCATTTGGTCCTGGGCCTAATCAACTTTACCTGAACAATGGTGCTTATAATCCCATTGGTTGACCATAGTTTTGTCCCACCCCACATCCGCTTAAGTAAGACCCCTTCTCTAACTTAGTCCTGCACGGTTTTGCCCTATAACAGTCCCTAAAAGAGATAGCTTCCCTGGGCAACTCTCTGGGGTCCCCCTTCTGTCCCTCTCTGACAGAAGCTTTTCTTTCCAATAAAGTTTTATCCTCAACCTCTGTTTGTTCCCAAAATTCATTCTTTGGTTTTAGAGAACACGAACTCATCCAGGTCAGATCAGGAATTTTACTTCCCTGTATCAATATTATTTTTTTGCTACATGATCTGGACTTTTCCCCCTCCTTTTAATTGCTTGATCTGTTTTTGTTCCTTTTTGTTGTTCTTTACATTGTGGTTATTTCTGTTTATTTCTAGAATATCCATCAGTACTCTGTATGATTGGTTTTGTGTCCATGTATTTTTTCAGTTGTTCTTTGTCACTGAAGGATCTAATCTCATGAATGAACTTTTTATGTATTTCTTACAGAGTCTACAGGATCATACTACACAGATCAGACTCGTAGTGATCCTCCTGTTTTCAGCCTCCCAACCACTGGGATTAGAGGTGCGCACCACCACAGTCAGTCTCAGTCACTGTCTCAGTTTGCCCAGGGGGTTGGGGCCAGCCCAGCGTGCGTGCCGGGGATTGAACCTGGTCCCGGAACTCACCATTGAATTTGATAAGAGTTTTGCCATGCACATCAATCTGGATTGGCAGTTACTTTCTTTCATGGCCTGAAATACTCATTTTTTGATTTTATGATTTGTATTGAGAAATGTGCCATGTTTCTGATGGCTATCCATCATAGATAATTTGTTTCATCTCTCTAGTAGCTTTTACCATTCTATTCTTTGGATTAATTTCTGAGATCTTGATTATTAGGTGTCTAAGTGAAGATGTATCTTGATTATGGCTATTTGGAATTCTATATGCCTAACCTATTGGTATGTCAGATTCTTTTCTCGTGTTTGGAAAATTTGCTGCTAGTACTCTCCACATAGTCTTTTTATGTCATTTGTGTTATCTCCTACTGCTTCATTGACACTTAGTATTATTTTTCTTTTCTTTGTCCTTTAGCTGCTGAACTGTTATTTTCTGGTTCCTTTGTTAGTTTTAAATGATGTTTCCTTTCACATTTATTAGCTGCACTACTATCTTCAGTTTTGTTCAAGTGGCTTTGCCAGATTTCAATTGAATTCCTAATTTCCTGAGTATCTATTTGAGTATCTATTTCATGCATTATAATTGCTTCCTGTATTGTTCGGTGTTGCCATTATTTTTCTATTCTCCTCTATTTTTTTTTTTTAAATTTATGTCTTCCTTAGCTGGGCCAATTCTGGTTGGCCAATTCTGTCATGACTGTTTTCATCTCTTTTTTAACCTGAAAGATTATTTGTGATCTTAGTTCTTCTATACCTTTATGAAGTTGGTTCTTCAGTTGTTATAATTTTAGAAATTTCAAGGGTGCGATTTCCAAGTTTTTATATGTCTTTGTGTCCTGGATTTGCTCTGCATGGGCTGGAGGAATGAAATTGCCTTTTGCTCCTACATTTTGGTATTTAAAAAAAAAATGTATTTGGTACCAGGTTTCACTATACAGCTCAGATTCTCAGTGATCCTTCTGTTTTCAGTCTCCTAGCTCTGGGATTACAAGCATGTACCATCTGTGGCTGGCTCAGCACACCTGTAGTTGTGGCCAGTGCAGCACATGGTGCTGTGAATCGAACCCTGGTCCCAGAGGTTGCTAAAGCAGGCTTTCAGTCTGCTGAGTTCCTAGAAGTAGTCAGAGAGTGGTGGGACATGACTCACTAGGGTTTCTGCCACAGTGGGGAGCACGGCAAGCCTCACAAGGCTCTCGCTACTAGTAGGAGTGACTGATTGATACTCAACAAAGCTTCAGTGGAGGTGGTGGATGTGGGCCAAATTCACCAATATCTCTTTGGCCACCCAGTTTCCTCCTAAGGTT
The DNA here is from genome assembly GCA_004027165.1 of Ctenomys sociabilis. Lineage (NCBI taxonomy): Eukaryota > Metazoa > Chordata > Mammalia > Rodentia > Ctenomyidae > Ctenomys > Ctenomys sociabilis. Next base: position 28,295 of record PVKA01001258.1, read on the forward strand.
TTTAAAGTTTGGACCCATGCCAGTCCACAGCCACATGTGCTAAGGGACGCAGCTTTCCACGGTCCCAGCCCATGGGCCACCCAGAGTCCCTCAAAGTTCTTAATTGGGTGGACCAGTTACCAGGAAAGCTCCACTGCTGCATGCCCTGTGCCCACAGACCACAGCTCACAAGAGTCTTGCAGGTCACCCAGTGTCCTCCTAAGTTCTTAAAAGGTTGGACTGGCACCAGCACAAACTCCAGGCCTGCAAGCTGGGGGCTAAGGGATGCAGCTCACCAGAGACCCATGGGTTACTCATATTTTATAGCTGCATGTTCTCTTCTGAGAAATTTTCCAGTTTCTCTTAATTTGCTAACTCAGTGTACTGCAGTTAACTGATCAAACAACCTCAGAATAAAAGCCTGTATTTATCTTTGTTGTCCTTAATGAAAACAAATACATGATCATTTTATAACAAAACTAATATATATGCAGAATAAAATTATTTTTTCTCTTTGACCTTGTTCTTCTGCCTCTGTGAGCTCACTAATGTTAACCTTCTGAACTCATGTCAGCTCTGACCAATGCACATGGATACACAGAAGTTTTCATTTGTTTGCTTTCAGTTTATAGATTGTGGAAAACAAAACTGGAATCAGCTAATTCACGTTATTCAAATTGTTTATATTTAACAGTATAACATATAACATGAATACTTTTCTAGTTTGAAACAGTTTTAACTCATTTTTATTCGCTTTTGTAAAAAAATGTTGTATATTTAACAATGTACTGTTCTCCAGTGGTGAATATCCAAGTTGCTTCCAGATTTTTAGCCCCATCAAATATTATTCCAAAGTCATCTTTATACATGACACCTCCTTGGTTTCCTTTTATTCCTAGTTTGTTACATATTTTGTGCATCATGTTATTTTTTTCTTCAGATCTTAATTTGCAGTGATTCTTTATATAATAACATTTATATTAAGCTTATCATATGTTTTGCATTTTTCCAGTTTATTATTCTAATTTTCACATTTTAAAGTGCTGTCTTGATTCAACCCCTAATCTATGAAAGTTTGTTGTTTAAGCCATCTAGTCTGTGATATTCTGACATAGCATTCCAATCTAAAACAAAAAACCAGAATGAGAATTCAGAAATAGAAGATTTTTTGGAGAACATCAAAAAGAAAGTTTTTCCTAGTATACTTTCTCTTGAATTCCTAGTATTTTTAAGCAGTGTTGTACAAAAGCAAAGAGCACAATCTTTGGATCCAAAATTCTAAGTTTAAATGTCTTCTCTAACATTTATTATGGGAACTTAATATTGATTTATGCTCACATTATTTGAAAAATGAACTTAATAGCACATGCATTTGAATATTTCATTAATATTCAACTAAATTAATATAGATAAAAAATTTGCATTATTATAAGCCTATCATAATTGCTATAATATTAGCTCTTGCATTGGTCACCATTTTGCTTTTGAGGCAAAATACCTTACACCCACAACTTTCAAAAGGAGCAGTCTATTTTAGCTCACAGTTAAAGAGGTTTCAGTCCATGACCCACTAGCTCCAAGGTAGAAATATTACGATGGACTTGCATGGAAGAGGATGAGTGCTTAAAATCCTGGCACTTGGGAATACACAATACAGGATATGAGTCCAAAGGAAAGGAGCTAGTGACCAGACATTGTTCCCCAAACCACTATCCCATGGCCCACCTAGACACACCTAGAATTATTCTTTGCTAGTCTATACCTCTCTCAACTCCATGAAGTTGACAGCCAAGATTAAATGTGGCAGCTACTTTACTATTCTGAAATAGATTTTTTTGGAATTAATATTTAAATGAAAATGGAGGGCCCGGGAGATAGCTCAGCAGTTTATGCCTGCCAGGCTAGCACAAGGACCCAGGTTTCATTCCCAGTACCAGTACCACATGCCGTGCCAGCCTCGCTCCAGACCTCCATGTCGGCCACTGAAACCATGCCTGGTAGCCCATGCCTGTAATTCCAGCACTGGGAAGGCTAAATTAGGAAGATCACCATGAGTCCAAGATGTGTAGCAAGACGCTGTTCCAAATATATATTTTTAAAAAGGGATACAAATACAGGTGTTATAAAGATAAAATCAAGCATGTTTTTATTAGTTACACAAATTGCTATGTGCAAGTGTAGGAAAAACACACTAAGACCACCAAAGAATTCTAATAAAACATAAGCTACAAAAGAAGAAGAGAGAAGGGCTGACCAAATAGTTCAGCAGATGAAAGCACCTGCTTAGTCCTTCGCAGTGGCTGGGGTTTGATGCCTGGTGTGCTATGCCAGCCCCATCCCTGGGGCAGAGATGGAGATTGAGACTGGGTGTGGTGGCACTTGCCTATAACCCCAGCACTTGGGAGGTGGAACACAGGTGGATCATTAGGAGTCCGATCTATACTTTGAGACCTTGTAGTCCCTGTAGACCCTGTACTAACACACACACACACACACACACACACACACACACTCACAAAAAAGAAGTGAGAGACTTATCAGGAAAAAAAAATAAGAACAAAGATAGAAAGTTGAAAAGGAAAGCAATGAATACGAATTTCAACAAAAATTATCTCCAGGAAATAGTAAGTGGAAAAAATGATGTTAAAGAGAACTATAAAATGCTACAATTGGTATAAACAGTATATTCTTACTGGCCAAAGCTCATGAGCTTCAAATCTGTTTTGCATCTTTGCCTTTGCTTTGCTTTGCTCTGCTTTGCTTTGTTTTAATATATTTAGTACAGGGTCTAAAGGGTCTCACTACACAGATCAGACTCATAGTGATCCTCCTGTTTTCAGCCTCCCAAGTGCTAGCATTACAGGCATGCGCCACCATGCCCCACCATGCCCAGTCTCAATAGCCATCTCAGCACACCCTGGGAGCAGGGCCTGCATGGAACACTAGGGATTAAACCCTGGCGCCTATGTCTGCCTAAGCAGGCTTTCAAACCTTTTTATTTTCTTAATGACCCAGAAATTAGTAAACTGATCTAGTTGACCTAAATTTACTTTATTTTATACTTCATAATCTTTGAGGTACTACTCGAGAAATTTTTCCTTAACCTTCAAACCATAAGGTATTATATTATCTAAAGTAAAAGCTATAGTTTTGCTTTTCACAAAGCAAAATTACATGCATGACCTAATTGAAATGGATTTTTATAGTGTGAAGTAAAAGCCCAATTATTATTTTCCCTAAGGATATAATATTTTCCCAAGATCACTTATGTGAAATATTTTATTTCCCCACTGCAATCAAGTGTCCATAAACATGTTCAATTTTCTAGGCTGTGTTTTGTAAAGACTCATCTGCCCATGTACTCATACCATGCTTACTAAAGTTTTATTTCATTCAAATAGTTCCTAATGAAGCCTCACATCATCCTTAAGAAGTCTAGAAAAATATTATTTCTCAGTATTTCTAGGTAAATCACAGAATTACTTTACTAATTCATTTATAAAAAGTTTGATTATCAGTACTACAACAAATTAATCTTAAAAATAAAAATTAAACTGGAAAATTTTTCCAGACATCTATCTACCTGACAATTATGTTTTTGTTTCAGATACCAAAAATTTTATTTCTGAAATCCTATTTAGTTTTCGATTTTTATCAAATCAGCCATCCCATGAATTAGCTTTTATAAACTTATTTTCTTTATAGATATATCCAATTTTAGGTCATTTCTTTAAACACATTACACAATACTTTTTATAGTTTCAATTAGCTAATTCCAACATGTGAGGTCTAAGATCTTCTGGGCTATTAATTTTTATTGTTTCTTCTATTTCCAAAATCAGTTTTTAACACAGTTTGTTATCATCACAAGTAAATTCATGTCATTAAAAGTTGTTTTTGTAGTCCATTACCCAACATCACAAAACAAAATAAAACAAAAGAAACACTGACATTTGTTTCCCTCAGAAAATCTAGCTTCAGAATGTGAAGCTTTTGAGGTTCCCTGGACCACCAGGGTTTATTTGTTCAGCCTAAAAGCTTCTAAAGAATTGATCAGTAGCCATGATTTTTCAGAGACTTTCATCAGTGCCCTTTGACCATCGTGTCTCCTTGGTGTGATTAACAGTAAATTCATAAATGACAACCAAAAAAGGACATTATGATTTTGTCAATACCTCACCTTGACACTAACCACACATTTATGTATAAAGATGATCTCTAAAAATTACACCCTGTACTGGTACTGGGTTTCAGGGTAAATTGTGAGGGGATTTGACTGACCTTGGCAGACACGAAACTTACATTTCTTGTTATATAGGTCTTGCTTCATCTTGGTCTTAACCACCCAGCAAAAAAGTACAAAATGAGGTATAAAAATTAAAGCCATATTGATATGCTGAGCTGTAAAAAGCTCAAGTTAACAACTTCTGACATTGACAGTCCTACAAATAACACACTGCTGTTATGGACTACTGGACTATATAGGAATATTTTGCTGAATGCATGCACATATGATATTTAAATGGCAATGGAATACCCATCTCTGACAAATCTAAACAAGAAAAGGGGACAAAAATGAAGGATCATTTTTTTATGTGTATATACAAAGTACTTAGGGTAGACATATAGTCTCTTTCTCTTAATTCAATGTATAGAAAGCTTTGTACTTATAGTGTTTGAGGACAGGATATCATGTCTGCATGTTGTACAAAGAATAACCACTAAGAAGACAACAATATGCAATGTATTAATTATTGGAACTGTCCTAATTGATTTTGAAACTATTTCATTGCTATTTCTTTCTCAATAAAATTATTTAAAAAATAAAATAAAATAAAAATTGTACCCTATAGGACAGAATCTGGATCATTTGCTCATTTCCCCTTTAATATAAATTGGAAAGACCCTGACTTGAAATTTTGAAATTAATTTAGGGTGACAACAAATTTTAGGCTTCAGTATTGGTCTCTTTATCTGGAATTCAAACACTGAGAACACACTCTGCTCTAGAATTTCTCCTACAAATTCATCATTCTCCTGGAGTACATAGTACCTGAAAGGTTTGTTTAAAATATGTCTATCACAGTATCATATCAGCTGGATATTTTATCTCTATGAACCAATTCAGCTTAACAGAAGTGATTCAAGTGTTCCAGCATGAGGTGGATACGGAACACAGACACACATTGCCTGCACATATACACACACGCGTTGTCTATTCAAGCTTTATTAAATGTTTGGGTGAAGAATACATATTAAATTCAATACAAACCTTTTAGGAAAGTAGGTCCATCACAGAATTCTCCTTGATGTTCGTTTTTGCTTAATCACAATAACGAATTGCTTGTTATTTGCCCACCTTTGAAATGAAGTGTAGATTGTACTCACCCACGAACTAACATTTTCTTTAAGTGTTTGAGCTACCACTCATAATTTGGACTGGTCTATAATTTGTACTGCCCCTCAGAAGATTAATGGTGTTGTCTTAACCATGGGTCATTAAAGAAAACAAAAAAATTTAATTTTTTATTCATCTTCTATGGTGGTTTAACTTTAAGGATCTTGAGATTTTTCTCTTTGATAATGATTCAGTAGAGTTTACTCTTCCAACTCTATGGTTCAGTGCCTTTTCTGGTGGAGATAGCCCTTTAAAAATGCTATCATTTTTTTCTATGATTTGTGATTTGCTTTTATTTACATTTCATGTTTATTTTTGGTAAATCAATACATCATTTTCATTAGTAACTTTCATCATTTGTTTATTTTTTAATGAATGTATTTACATACTTAACAAAAGTATTTTTTTTTTTTTTTTTTTTTTTTTTTTTTTTTTTTTTTTTTTTTTTTTTTTTTTTTTTTTTTTTTTTTTTTTTTTAAAATTTTTTTTTTTTTTTTTTTTTTTTTTTGTCTTTTTAAGACAGGGTCTCACTATGTAGTTCAGGCTGGCCTTAAGCTCACTTTGTAGCTCAGGTTGGTCTCGAACTCACAACAATCCTCCTGCCTCAGCCTCCCAAGTGCTGGGATTACAGGCATGCGCCACCACGCCCGGCACAAAAGTACTTTCTTATACCGTGTTTATCACCTCATAATCATGTTTGCTATTCTTTCTTCTTTGGTCACCTAAAGAAATATTTTTTTCATATTTCCATAAGAACTGGTTCTTAAATTAATATGATAATTCTCAGGGCCAGCCAAATACCTCAGCAGATTAAAGCACTTGCAAGCAGGCCCAGGAGCTGGGGTTTTGATCACCTGGCCTGCCATGTTGGCCCTGCCCCCGGGCATGCTAAAACAGCAATTGAGACTTGGCATAGTGGCGTGCGCCTGTAATCTCAGCTCTTCGGAGGATGTAAAGAAGCGGATCACTGTGAGTCCAACCTAGTAGTAAGACCCTGAACACCCTGTAGATTCTTCCCTAAAATATAAAAAAAAGATTATTTTCTTCTTCTATTTTAATTCATTGATGTCTCCTTTCTAAATGCTTTTAAACTATAGATATAGACATAATTAATGGATTTCTATTAAATGGGTCTTAATAATATAGCTGTTTAAACACTACAAAGAAACAACCTAGTCTCCTCGTAGAAGAACAAGCTGGAAGATATATTGAGACTGCACAACAAAAGCAGCTAGATTCAAGTCTTCATCTTATACAATTACCAGGGACTTACTGACTTCAAGGCCAATTGATTCCTCATATTTGAGTCAGAAGGAAAGGCTTTTATTACTGTAATTAATATAAGATGAGCTGTGACATCATCCTAGCCCAGAATGTACCTGTTTCATCTCAAACCAATTTCAAAAACACCAGACCCATTTCTGACACTAAGGGAAGCAGGGCACAGTTGCAAAGCTCCACACTCCACTATAATGGCTAGACTTTTTACTCTACTGGAAAGTGATATGGGAAAACTGATCAGTGGCAGCCTTGGCAATTCCTACTTAAGAGAGCTGCAGTCAAGTCAAGCTGAATCCTGACACACAGAGTGGGAATAACTGAGCTCCACTGCACGGAGTCTTCCCTGACATGTGGACTTTCATCACTTAGCTTTCTATTTTATTTTGATTTTAATTTCTTCCTTGAGATAAGAGTTGCACAAAATAATTTTTAAAATAATTTCTGAATTTCTTGTAAGTAGAATCTTTGACCTTTCTAGAGATCTTTTTTTAATTTGATTATTCACAAATTGAGAAAGTAAATTGTAGCTTCTCATGAGGATGTGCAATTTCATTTCTAATGTATTATACTTACTGGATTTTGTTTGTAAAAATGGAATATTTTAACAGAGAATTGTTTTAGAAATTGAGTTTATATTACTGGTACAACGGAAACACTTGTGGTTAGTTCATGTCATCTAATTTCATTGTATTATTTCTGCTGTTTGAAATGCAAATGAGATGAATTAGCTGAAAGATTCTATCAGGTAGAGTGAGAAAATGTCAAGTATGTTAAAGCAAAGAATACAGAAACTTCAAGGATAGTTATATGAAATAGGAGCAAACAGCATGACCCTTTTCCCCAAGCCTCCTAGGCCCCCACAGGAAGATGAAACTATTAGGAATATCACCTGCATGGAGTGAGCTTGCCTTGGTGTTTTTGGAACAGAGTTTTCCCCTTTCATGGGCACTCAGGTTTAGACAATCTGGCGCTGTTCCTGCCTGCTCACCAGATATCAGAAAGTGGTACAAACAGCCTGAGCATTTTCCGCAGAGTTTCAGGGAGTTAAGTAGAGCGAAGATCTGTTTCCCAGATGTATCATCCCTCAGCTGAACTAACCCTCAGGTGTGCCTGAAGTCTTTCAACAGTCTCCTTAGTGAATTTAACCTTGAGTTTTGCTTTGTCTGAATTCTTTTCTCGCTTCCAATTTTGCTGTCTTTTACCTTTACTTTTGCCTGTTTTATCTTTCTCATTCTTCAAAATCATTTTTTCACAGCCACTTGTGACACAGCCTCTCTTAACAACAATATAGAATTTTAGTTTCTAATCTTATTCTGATTATTTGATACAGAAAATTATTAAAGTTCAGTGAGACAACATACGAAGTATTTTCACTTCATCTGATTTGTCATTTAACATATTTATCTACCATTCAACATATCTTAATGTTTTTTACTTTTCATTAGTTTTTTCCAGCTTAGTCAAATTTCTCTTCATTTCGTGTTGATTTTACTGTACTTTTATGCACTTAAGTTTTGCAGCAATAATTATATTACCATATTATTCCACGCCTTAATCAAAGTTAAACAGTAATGCTGGTCTTTCTGTAATATCTTTTTCTTGCTCTTCCTACCTCCATAATTTCACTGATTTAAGTGCTGTAGGATCTAAATTCCATTTATAGAGCAGTCTGAGGTAGGAACAAAAGATCTCTCTTGCATTTTTAAGGCACTGTGTGCTAAAAACAATAAATAAAAATACCATTAAAAATATAGCAAGAGAATGTTTATGTAAAGAAAAATGCTGAAATGAAGAGAAAACACAAAGTCAGACTGCCCTTCATGGCAAAGCCCAGGGTCTCTTCGCAGCACAGAAGCTGGGCAGCACAGGGCTGAAGTAAAAGCCCCACTTTGGGAAACACAGGTCCAGCACAGAGTTGCCGTGCCCGCTGAGCAGGATCACAAAGGCCAGCTCTGTTTCTGAAATAGGGAATTGAAAACTATCTCCTTGAAGAAGGAAGATGAATGTTTCTTTCTTCTCCAAAACACAGATAAAAATAGATTCATCTGTTAGAAATTAGAAAGCCCAGAATATACCTTCCCTGCAAAGCTCAAACTAGATACAAACCACCTGCGCTTTTGTTAGAATTCAGGTCCTGATTCAGTAGGACTCAAAATTCTGTATTGCTAACATGGCTCCCACACTTCATGGCAAGTATGAGTCTGAATGAACTCTACTTCTACAAAGTAGAAATCCCAAGCAAAGGAATCACTACAAAAGCTAACCTACAACAGATAAATCCTGCAGAAGCAAAGGTCTCCTTGTAGGGCAACGTGCAGAATACAAAGGACACCTACCTACTGCAAACATTCTCCTAAGCTGAATTCAGAGTCAAAAATCACAAATCACAACAAAGAACTGGCCAACAGGTATATGTCATATTTTCATGGTATAATAAATCCCTGAAATAACTTATAAAGAAAAAGGACTTAGTGTTAGCTCTATTGGTCTTAGGGATACACAGTATCCTGCTAAGGCTGCACAATCCTGGTGGCAGAAAGTGGCAAAATCACTAAGTTTCTGGTCAGGGTGACATGAGAAATAGAGAGGAAGAGGTTGCCAGGGATCAACAGGGCTATTCTTTCCAAGTTTCAGGTCCTAGGATCATAAGACTTCCCATCATGCTCTACATCTCAGGGTTCCCCTCACTTCCCAGTACTATCAAGTTGGGTCCTTTAGAGAATATTCAAAATCCAAGCTACAGCAGTAGCCCTAACAAGAATAGACAATTGGAGTACTTAGATAATAGAAAAAATTGAAACATATCCTATGAAAACGATTTAAAATTGAAAGACATGAAGGCAGGAAAGGGAATAAAGGTAAGGAACAACATGGTGTCATAAAAATAACAAGGTGCTTTGTTAAGAAGCAAGTACCAATTTCATTGATGTCTGATATGATCATTGATAGTATTATCTGTTCAATTTAGATCCTAAATTAAATACTAAATTACAATTTTGAGGCAATCAGGGAAATTTAACCTGGACTAAATATGAAATCAGTTTCAATGTGCTTCAAGCTTGAATGCGGCATAACATTTGCCTTTAAAAAAGAAGCCTCAGAAATACACTAGCAAATATCTACAAGTAAAACTCTGGGACTATTGTATCTTTTAAAATACCCAAAGTCAGAGAAAAAATAAGCTACATCAAATGTACAGTCTCTTGAATCCAGATGAACTATGTTTAGAAATAAATCTAGAGAAGAGGTGGTAAAGATAGAGTGGAATGGAAAGGCAGGTGCCTGTTTCTCTGAATAAGTTAATAGCACTTCATAAAAGTGAAAAGAGGGAGCTGTGTAGGTGAAAAAAGAAGCAGAGATTCTAAGATGGTAAATCAACCTTGCTAACAAGGAAAAAAATTCAGTAGGACACTGTCCATAACTGATTATAACATTCAGCCAAGACATCAAAGTAACAAATTATGGCTAAGGACCAAAGTACTAGTAATACTAGTGGATTATCATTTATTTGGAATGCTTGACACCAAAAGTACATCAGAATTCTGATCTTTTCAAATTTCCTAATATGTCCATGTACATAATATAATATCTTAAGATAAAACCTAATGTAAATGCAAATTCATTGAGAAGTATTCTAGATACCGTATGCACACAGCCTGAAGGAAATTTTACACAATGCTCTTAGCTCATCCATGTTTCAACATAATACATCCCATGAAGTAAAGTGTGAAATTTTCCTCATGTATTCTCATGTAGGAAAATAAAAATTGTTTTTGCATTTTGTGCAGTGTCTCACTCTGCAGCTTGAACTCATAGTGATCCTTCTATTTTCAGCCTCCCCAGTGCTGGGATTACAGGTGTGTGCCACCATGCTGGTTCTCAGTCACTGGCTCAGCATACCTGGGATCAAGCTGGTGCAGCATGTGGTGCCAGGGATCGAGCCCCAGCCCCTACACTTGCCTAAGCAGACACTTAGTCTGCTGAGCTATCCCACAAGCCCTCAAAACATTTTTAGACTCTAGGTCATTGCATATTTTGAATTTCAGGTAAAAGTTGCCTGTATTACATAGCTTTTATTATACAAATCTAGAACACTGTTTACTAAGTACATTGTGAAATAGTATAGGCAAGTAGCACATATAGTAAAGAATATGATTTGTGAGCACATTAAAAGATAGTCATTACCATAATTGTGAAAGTTCTGTTAAATAACAAAACTGGGTTAATGGTTATATAAGTCCCAAGTGGTCAAGAGCTATCTGTCTACCCTTTAAATTGAATCAACAGGTTAAAAAAAGGTTTCAAACTGACAAGGATATTTCACTTGTGAATAATAGGGAAAAATACTAGTATCTTCAGTAATCACTACAATGATTATCTTTCGCAACAAAATAAAACCTTAGTGCGAGCTCACTCAGCAGAACATATCATTAGGACTCTGGCAAAGTCTACTTTCCCCTCTGCCATACTCAGCAAGTAGACATCTAGCAAACAATTTACTGTCTTATGATAACCAATAATCACTGTCCTTCCAAGCAATGTATGTTCATTTGATAATGTCCGAAGTGAAAAAGCAAAGAGAAACCATTCTTCTCACATGTCCCTCTCTTTTCAACATAGAGGGAAAAAAAATTCCCCAAGGTCCCTGAAACCACACTATAACTTCATCAGATGACTTCATGGAATTTGTCATGCATTCTTCTCTATACCAATTGCTTACAAAGGAGAATAGGATTAAATTTCTTGGCTTGCATCAGCCATGATTGATTTCCTAGAGAAATTGGCCTCCTGAACACTACTGGGGATTGAACTCCAGACCTTGCACATTCCAGGCAGGCACTTCAAGTGTTCAGCTATCTCCCTATCCCTGGGAACACACTTCTCATTCCTTGGTCTTCTTGACATGACTGGGGTTCTGTTCACTAATAAGAATAAGCAGGAAAAAAGAATAAGGGATGACTACTAATTAGGAAAGCATAATAAACTGTTCCCACTGGCTATTCATTTAAATGCTTTCAGCTCTAATTTTCTTTGGTAAGACTGTTTCACCTGTCTCTGATGGAGGTTGTATCACAGCAATAATAACCAAGAAAATCTAGGATATGGATGACAGGCACCTTCCTATCTGATGTTTCAATATTCCTTTGACACCTTGTAAGTGAGATTTGTGTAAAATCACACTTAAAGCATAGAAATAAAAAAGAATATGTGAATTTTATATTTTTAAAGTGACACAGACAAAATGGAAATATTTTAGATCATTTTAAGGGCAATGCCAATGTGTAGGTAAGTGTGATATTGCTTGCATTTTGAATAATCTTTTTAATATATACACGTTATTATGTCTTTTTTTCTCCTTCAGATGAGATGCATTTTTTAAAGTGAATTTAGTAAGGGCATTTCATGCTTTGACAGCAACCCAATAGCTGGCCAAATCATAATGCTTTGGAGCTAATCTAACAAGAAATACAATTCTGGCGAAAAATCATAAGTCAACTAAAGGTAATCACTTTATTAAAGTAATGTGTCAAAGGAGATTTCCTGTCTTCTACTCTCTGCATATAATCTACAGGAAAGTGTAATATTGAGAAATTTATTTAATTTGACAGGTCATGGAAAGGTTTTGGGGTGTTTTGTTTTCCAGTTGTTTTTCAGAGAAAATTAGCTTTCAGAATTAGAATGCATTGCTGAAGTGAAACAAAATGGTTTGACTGTAAGCTATATTATCATTACAAGGTGACTCTGTGTGTGTGTGTGTGTGTGTGTGTGTGTGTGTGGTTTTACCTTTTGTGGGAGAAGAATTCACACATTTCTTCTCAAGTGCCATGGACAGAGAAGACGATGAAAAGTTCTCTTGTCCACTTGCTTGCTACTTCAATCAAAATTGTGAGTCCTTGTTGCCTCTCCATTTGACAATGCTCTTCACAGTTCAAGTGAACAGGAAAAAAAACTGGTTCCACCCTTTAACATGTGCTGCATGAATAAGTAAAAATAAAAATCCAAAATTGAGATCTTACATTGGCATACTGTCTCCATTGATTCACATCACAAATTTAGAGTTGGCTAAATTTTCTTGTATTGTTGAGGCATATAATAAGGAAATAGATCTTCAGATCCAGGCAAGCATAGAACAGGTGGCTGTTGTTTCCAAAGCTGGAATGTGTGTAGGCTGTAGGTGGAGTTCAAGCAGAGGATGTCATGTCACCTGAAATGTGAGGTAGGACTTGGGAAAGCTACATGAATACCTATGCACATGGCAAGTACTCCAAAGGATTTATGGAAACCCTACAGGACATGTATCTATAATTCTGCCTTGTTAGGGTTTTGAGGGTATACTCCTGTGAAGATATTAGATGAACAATGTGTTTCACTTCTCTGGAAGGCTCAGATTTTGATGTTTTCAATTATTATTGTAGTCAAACAATAATTAATTATAGTTTACCCTGTGTTCCCATATGAGTATATTAATCATTTAAAACTGACAACCTCCCTGACCGTGTATAAAGGCTAGTATTCCTTTGAAGTATATGTTACTCTATGGTTGTGAAAAGAGAAAAATCAGAAAAAAAGAGTTAGTGCCCAACGTGGTTGCTCTTCACAACAGCAACATGCTCCTGGGTGTGTCTCCATGGCTCATGGAAGCGCAACTTGCAGCACTGCTGCACCACACCCTTCCACTGTGATCTTCCTGCCCCAGAGTCAGCCACTTATGTACTGAATCTGCCCTGACAGGGGTTAAATTAGACAGGGATTCAATTGAACCTTTTCTCCTTTCAGTTGTGAGTGTGGGGTACTGTGTCTCCGGCAACCAGGAAACTAACTGTGACAAGTGATTAAAAAGAACAGGGCCAGAAAACCTTCACCAAGAGTGTTTTTTTGTTTGTTTGTTTATTCATTTTAATGAGAAAAAAGGATAAAATAGCAGTGAAACAGTTTTAAAACAGGTTATCAGGATGGTCACAATAATTAATACACTGCATAATCTTGTCTAACTTCAAAAAAATGTAAATTGAGGACCGTTTTGTTGTGAAAGAAAAAGAGAAAAAAATATATATATATACAGGAGAGTTATGGTAGATATACAGCTACTTCCTCTCAGTTTATTGAGAATAAAAGTTTGCACTAATACTGTTTAGACAACATATCATTTCTGCATCTTGTCCTCTGAATAACCACTACAAAGACATTATTCACCAGGAGCTTTTCAAGTTGATGTTTTTTTCTCCCCACATGTAAGCAAGCAAATAAGAGCTTACCCTTCTCTTTCCCCTCCTCTTTTTCCTTCCTTCTCATTTCTTCTACTTATTTTTTTTTTCAATAAAACATTCACATTACTGAGGGGTTTTTAATGTATTCAGGAAGATAATTACCTTTCTGTAAAGTAGTGCTGTCATTTGTTTGTTTTATTTTTCTGGAATGTCCATATACTTTCATTCTAGCATGTGGATAAGACATGTCTTGTGCCTTTGCAGACTAGCCTGGAGGGGCTATGAGTATAACACAAGAAGGGGGAGAGAGAAATGGGAAGGGAAAGAGGGAGGGGAAGAAAACGAAGAGGAAAGGAGGGAGAAGTGAGAGAGAAAGGAAGCAAGGAGGGAACAGAGAGAATAGTACAATCAAAACTTAGTGTTTATTTCAAGAAGTACTTAAAACAAAGATGTAAATATAGCCACATAGGTAGGTGTTGTGATGATGCCTAGAATCGTAGGACTCAGGAGGCTGAGGCAGGAAGATCACTATGAGTTCCTGGCCAACTTGACCTACAAAGTGAGTTCAAGGCCAAGCTGAACTACATAGACTGAAAGCCTGTCTCAAAAAGCCAGAGAGAGAGAGAGAGAGAGAGAGAGAGAGAGAGAGAGAAGAAGAAAGGAGGGAAGGAGAGTGGAGGAGAGGAAAAATGTACAAAACTTCAAAAGATATACCGACCAGAATTTTAAAATAATGTTGATGACGCTGTCAAAGAGAGATGAGTTGCTAATGGCAAGGCCATGTTGGTTTCTCTATTTCAACCCCAAGGATTGGGTTTATTTATTACATTTCATATCCTGATACAGGCTTTGTGCTCAAATGATAGAAAATCTATCATTTTATTTACACTTTTTTACTGGGGTTCAAACTTGCCACCTTGTGCTTACCAGGCAGGCACTTATACCACCTTGGCCTAAAAATCTATCACTTTCTAATGAAGAACTAGTCATGCAAATCTCCACTTTTCACAGTCGTACACCTTACACCCACCAAACAGCACCCATTTCACATCGTCACGGCCACACCCCGAAGTGTCTAGCATGACAGGGAGATGGCAGAGTCGGAAACCATCCACTTGAACTTAAAAAAACAAATTACAACGTACCTTAAAATTACTTAGGCAGCCAAGTAAGCCCTCTAAACACACAAGCAAATGCGGTCGTATCTTCTCAGCTACTGAAGAGCACAGATCATCTCGGTATAGCAAGTGATGTCATTTAACCTCAAGAGCCCAGAATGAAACTGAGTAAATGGCGAGCCCAGTGTTTGCCTCAGTTTAAGACAGGATAAAGTGCTCTGCCCGTGCGGAAGAGCTGACTCAGGACACGACCTTGGAGTGCAGCAGGCAGGCGCTCGCGTCCCATAAGCACATGGAGACCTCAGAAAACCGGGAAGGCTGACAGCTGACTTAGGGCCCGAGGGTCCAGGTGTTGCGCATGGGCACCAGTGTGCGCCCAGGACCCCTGGGGAGGCGCGCAGGGGAAATCGTGTCTCTAAGTCGCAGGGCTTACGAGCCTAGCTCTATAAAAATGTTCGCTTTGTTTCAGCTTGACTTAAAACCAGGCACAGCAACGGGTGGGACAATCAACATCCTGCCCTATCTGCCATCCTCGAGATTGCTGCACGCATGCGCATGCAGCCACGCACGTAAGCGTGCTCTTTCGCTCACACGCACGCACACGGGGTCCCGCAGGCATCACGCACATGCTGGCTGCGCAGAAGCAGTGATTACACTGTTTTAGTCCAGGTAGGCTTGGGACCATAAAGCTTAAAGTAGCTGTGTACAAAGTTAAGCTTTTAGTAAAAGGGGGAAGAGGAAGAAGTGGAAACGTCTTTTTTTTTTTTTTTTTTTTTTGGTGAACATATGATAAAATTTTTTTTTTTTTTTTTTTTTTTTTTTTTTTGGTCTTTTTGAGACAGGGTCTCACTGTGCAGTTCAGGCTGGCCTTAAGCTCACTTTGTAGCTCAGGCTGGTCTTGAACTCACAACAATCCTCCTGCCTCAGCCTCCCAAGTGCTGGGATTACAGGCATGCACCACCACAACATATGATAAAATTTATTAAGCAAATTAGAAATACTGCCAGTATTTCCTTGACAATCACAATAATAACATAACTGTAAACAGCATAGTGTTGAATCTGACATACCAGAAAGTTGTCTTTCATTTTGGAAGTTATGCAGAAGACAAAATGAGTCACACTACACAGACTTTCCATCAAAATTGATCCTACAGCTAAGAGACAGAGAGGAAACACGTGCAGGGGATCATTCTGATGTCGTTATTTAAGCTAAATCACTCTGCAAACAAGCTCCTTCCCACCCACAGTTGCTGACCCCACAACAGAAGATTCCTCAAGCAGGGTTGTTTTTCTGTCTTCTCGCTGTAGTGGACAAGACTGTACTTTTTTTCTTATTTTTCTGTCTAAAACATACATTTGGTGCAGAACAGATGAGCTGTATTTACACTGAAACTTACGGGAAAATGTGACTCAGTTTGACACCAAGATCAGTTTGCGATGACATATATTGGGGTCAAAGATGATTGATTCTATTCACATTGAAGTATATGGGGAAAGTTTATTTGGTTTCATATTCAAAATTGTAGAACTGTAGCACTAAGCTTGTGAAAGCAGGCACTGTTGCATCTGAGTGAAGCAATACTTCTACTAAGTACAGTAACATTGAGCTCATTGCATTCTGGGTCCCAAAAGTATTCCTCCGGCTTACTGTTTGCATGAAAAACACAACTGTGGCATTCCTACAAAATGCCCTTCTCTGAGAGGTAAACTTCCATTACATATAGAGGCAGCCAACTTGAGGATAAAATTGGGGCAACCCTTTGTTTTGTGTGAAAATTCATATGTGAATTGAGGCTTCTGGGACATGTCTCAAGGCTCAATAGCCTCATTTTCACAGGAGAGGATTAGGAATTTAAAAGTTATATTCAACAAATGGGCCATCACGTATCTCATATTTATCTCAAAAGCAATATTAGCATCACTCACTCAAAATCGTGACAGTAGTAAATACATATAATTCTAAGTGGTCAATAAACCAGCATTCCCAACATTAGATCATCGCATAAGCTGAATTTCAGGCACATTGATGGCACTATTTTTTTTTTCTTTTGTTTATTTAATTCAGGGTCTACAGGGTCTCACAACACAGATTGGACTCATAGTGATTTTTCTGTTTTCAGCCTCCCAAGCACTGTGATTATGGGTGCGCACTACCACGCCCAGCCTCATTCTTATTCTCAGCTTGCCCTGGGGGTGGGGCTGGCACTCCAAGCTGGGAATTGAATCCTGGTCCAGCACTTGCCTAAGCAGGAGCTTTAGCCCGCTGAACTATCTGGGCAGCCCTATGACATTACATTCTAGTGGAACTACAATACAGATATATGCAGACATTATCTTTCCAATAAACAAGAGGAGATATGCTTGACAATCACCCTTCAAGAAATGCTATCTGAGACTCAACCCTTGAAAAAGTGACTAATAGAGCTGTACAAATGCAATTTTGAGAAGGAAAGCCAACATTGAAGAAGGACTTTCACAATTTACACTAATGAAGAAAATACACTTTGGTCATAAATACAGGCATAAAGATCACTACAACAATATAGAAAGTCTCAGAATGAAATAATGCCTAACATGGTTCATCAATTTTCAACAAATTTGCCAGTAGAGATAAAAGGAAAATAACAATTTACTATAATGGAGCAACAGGAGAATTTCTGTGATTAGGAAAATTATTTGCAGGGCCGGCCAAATAGCTCACCAGATCAAAGCACTTCCAAGCAGGCTCAGGGGATAGAGGTTCGATCCCCAGGCCACCCATACAGGTTCTGCCCCTGCGGCACACCGAGACAGCAAATGAAACCGGGCATCATGTACATTCCTGTAATTCCAGCTCTTCAGAGGCTGTACACGGAAGAATCACTGAGTATGATCTACTAGTGAGACCTAAACACCCTGTGATTATTGCCATTTATGTACTTTTTAACAACTTATTTTAGTTCCTTTTCTTCCAGCTGCTCATGAGACAGACACAGAAGAATCGCCAGTGAAAGGTAAGCCCTCAGGTAGTCATGCTGATTTAGGACAAGAAGCTAGGCTTGAAGATGGGAAGGAATGGGCCTTGCAATTTTCCAAACAACTTTGGTGGTAAATGACTCCCAAGGGACAGGAAGGGGCCTGCACCTGATAATCCCTTTCAGACTTTGATGAAAGATTCTATGAAGCCAATGAGGTCTCCCTTTCTTTAACACACAGCTCCTTGAAAATCTCTGGATGGTAGATCAGCTGTTAGGGCTAGGGAGATGGTTCAGTAGATTAAGTGCTTCTCTGGCAAGCGCAAGGACCTAAATTCAATCTCCAGTTCTGTAGTCCCAGCACTCAGGAAGTTGAGGCACGAGGATGTCCATGAGCTGAAGGCCAACCTGGGCTACACAGTGAGTTCAAGGACTGGTTGACATGGCAAGACCCTGCCTTCCAAGCTTCCAGCAAACAGCTAGACCCAGTGAGCGCTGGAATGCACTGCACGGTGAGTGAGGCCGCCAGGAGTCTCCGCCTCCTCCTGCAGATGCCCAGCATCCTCCCGGAGATGCTCTGCTAGTGCCGGGGCCGCGTCCCTGTGCGGGGCTGGGCGTCCTCTGCCTCCCGCATAATACTTTCTTGGCCGCGCTGGTCCAGGACACCGTGAGCCGCGAGGCGCCTGGGCGCGGGCGAGAGTCCGGCGGGTCCGGGCAGGTGCAGCCAGTGTCCGCGTCCGCTAGGCAGCGCCGCCACTCTGCACCGCCGGGCCACACCGCGAGGGTCCGACCACCCGGGCTGCGCACTCAACATCTTGATGCTGTGATTTAACTGCACCCTAGGGACCGGCTGCTATGTATTTGCTGTGGGCCCTCTACCATGTGGAAGTATACAATATCATTTTGTAAACATTTAATAAGTGATGCTCATACCAAACAATAAAACTTAAAGATGAACAGGATGCAGATTAAGGTAAAGGTGTTCTAAAGTTGAAGCAGTGCTGAGGAAAAAGTAGAAAAATAAAAGGTTTTGTGAGGCCTGGCTCCACAGTAGGAAGAGCCTTGGAGGAGCAGGGTATTAGAGCATGGTGCTGAGAAAACAGCGTTCCCACCTGGGGAATAGTTGATGTATTGTGCAGAACTTACCGAATCATCTGCACCTCATTAAGACAACAGGGATGGGGTGGTGACCGTGGCAAGAGTGAAAATATACACAGCCGATCTTCCATATCAAAAGGGGAAAATCTAAATAAACACCATATTGAGCAAGCTAATAATTCAGAGAAAGTGAAAGGTAATAATCCAATATTTAAAAGATAATAAACAAAAAAAGAATGGGCCAGATTCATGTACTTGTTTTTAACCTGAGTACAATTAAAGGCATAAATCAGTTATATGCCACTGGAAACATGCAAGATGAAGAATGAAACAGAAAACAGAATCCTGAACCAATGAAAATCAAAATGTGGTCTATTAGGATGTTTAAAATGAGCCGGGCATGGTGGTGCATGCCTGTAATCCCAGCACTTGGGAGGCTGAGGCAGGAGGATTGTTGTGAGTTCGAGACCAGCCTGAGCTACAAAGTGAGTTTGAGGCCAGCCTGAACTGCGCAGTGAGTTCAGGCTGACCTCAAAAAAAAAGACAAAAAAAAAAAAAAAAAAGATGTTTAAAATGAGTTTCCCATTTCCTTTTTATGAAAAGAATGCTTGCTTTTATAGTAATGTGGAATATTTTCAGTTAACTAAAGTGAAGATTCTAGAACAGTAGCTCAAAGTGTTTTTCTGAGATCTTAGTAAATATGAAACTTCTAGGACTCCTTAAGAGCCTAAAATCATAGACCTTGTGAATGGAACCAACCATTCACTTTGAGGAAGTAATTTTATAACTTTTTATATTTTGGGGCTTACACAGTGGTTTCAGTTGCTTGAAGATAGCCCTTTAATCCATTGACAACTGTTTTTTTTTTTATTTTTATTCTCCCTCATAAGTGACCATTCTTGTGATGAATTTTTTAAAAAGACATTAAATAATCCAGAAATTTATATGAAGAGCTACCGCTCCCCCATGGAAAATGCAAGAGATACAAAACATTCACTGAAACATCTTTATCTAAAAAATGGTAAATATAAACCAGATTTAGTGACAGAGAATGCAAAACAAATCAGTATATCTGTCTGATGGAAAATTATACAACTTTAAAAGTCAATGTAGCATGGCAAAAAAAAAAATCCTTGAACTGACCTTGTCAAGGAGGAAGGAACCAAGTAGTTCTCAGCACGTGGCAATTCTAGTGGTGAAATAGCTCATCTGATTAAAAAGCAAAACGAGTGTCCACAAATTTTGCACTTGCTTTAGTGTTTCACAATTGGGGTTATGATTGATATCCTCCCTTCTACTTGCCAATTTTCCGCAATGTTGTGACATTGTTTCCATAATTCTTTTCTAAAAAGCTTTTTTTAAGACTAGATAATTCTTATGTAAGTTATGACACATTGGTAAACTGCCAAGGTTTTCTGTCCTTTCTTACATTTAACAAATGTGTGCAGGGACTATGCATCTTCAGCCTGAAGATGCCTTGGGGGTAATTTTTTTTTTCATTTTTAGCTGACATCTCTTAAGCTTATTCTGTTTGTAGAACCCTCTATTAAACCTGAGACTAGTCAACAAGTGAATTGAAATTGACTTTGATTGGCACAACTACCATACTTATCTTCTGAGATATATAATCAGTAGGCAGCTGTCTTGCCACACTTGATTACTAATATGTCTAAGGTTAAGGTAATATGCAAGTTCAAAACTTTGTGTATTAAGAGATAAAATATGGAGCCCTCTGAGACGACAGGCTTTATTTACTTTGTATTCATCCTGCTCAACTAGACTGTTTGCTCATTAATTAGTATCAGAGCAAATTTAAATAAAAATAAATTATACTTATCACTGTAACTGAAAGAATACCTTTAAAAGGTGCATATTCATCACATGGCATTAGAAATATTCTGATTAATCTTCAAGTTATACGAGGTCAAAAAGATGATACCACGGAAAGCACTTATTGAAATAAATGCAAATAAAGTGTCCTTCTTTTATTTGTAGTATTGCTTCATACATCATCAGTTTTCTGTAGATCTACCAAGACAATTGCTTTCTTTTGTGTTGGCAAATTTCCTTCACAAAGTTTGTGAGGATGGATGGATTTTAGGATAAATCTCCCATAAGAGGCTTGCATTGTTTTAATATATCTTCATATGAAATAAGGGTACAGCAATTACTCATTGCTGCTTCAAACCTTTAATTTTGATTATCTCTTAAAAAACAAATCTCAACTCTAGATTGGTGTTGAAGGTGGGGGTTGGGTAACAACTGAGGAAAAAATATAAGTAAACTAGATTTTGCTCTGGATTTTTCAAGTAATATTCTCCCACTAGATATTCCTATTTATTCATATCTCCATTTCACTCCTATGTCACTGTTTGTATGGATCATAGCTATCCAATGGCAGACAAAAAGCTAAAGTACTACAAATAAGAAGCCAATGTCACCCAGACTGGGTATATTTCCCAAAGACTTAAAAACATCATACTATAGTGATGTATGTATGCCTTTGTTCATAGCATCGCAGCTCACAATATTTATGCTCTTGAGCCAGCTTAAATCCCCACCAACAGACAAATGGATTTTTAAAACATGTGAGAGAGGAAGAAGGAGAGGAAGAGACAGAGGTTGGAATACAAATCAGGCATAAAGAAGAGTGAGATTATATCATGTGCAGGAAGATGGATGGATAAAACTATTTCACAATTTTAATAAAATAAGTCATTCACAGAAAGTTGGGTATCATGTGAATAAAGAGTAAAAGGGAGAGACAGTAGGACAAAAGGCAGTGACTTGCTGGAGATAGAGTAGAAGTTCAGAACATGGGGAAAGAGGATAGAAAAGGACTGAAAATGCTGAAGGCGTGCTATGCACATGTACCAGTTCCCCAAAATGAATATAACCATGATGTATTGAAAATATGCACTGATAAACAAAAAGAAAAAAAAAAAGAACTCACAATGTAAAGGGCCAAAACCTAGACCATTCCAGAAGCCAAATAAGATGCCATCATGTTGGAAAGTGCAAGGTTACAAGAGATTCAGACTAGTCTGCAGAAGATGGATATTAGATGAACAATGACTGCTATTAGACATTTAAAAACCGTGTCCTTACGTGCCAGCACTGCAAAACTATCTATTGCATAACAGCTTGAATAATGAAGTAATAGGCCTGTCAAGCAAAGAAACCTCTTGAAAAGGAGAGTCCAACAGCTCCAGAGAGATGCCAGCTTTACAGAAACGATATATAAGCTGTCCAAAGGTAATCTTCTATGTCAACTGCCTCTCTGTCACTATGAATGAGGTGCCAGAGTCTGCATGAACAGCAGGAATGGGGCTGTATTCCCATCACTGTGTTCAACAGTGACTGATACCAACCAAGGACATTCCTTGGCTCTGTTGGAAAACGGATCCACATTTCTATGCCCTCTTTAAATTCTGGAATAAATGCATCTGACCTGCAGAGTCTAGATGACATGCTTAACCCAACTAGCACGCACTATTGCCTTAGGAACACAAATAGAGAACCACCTATCACAAATACTGTTTTAACAGTTGAAGGTCACTTCACTGTTTTAGTTATTCAATTAATGAAAGGCTTCTTTTGCTTAACATGTGAATGTGTGTTACAAGTCCTTCAATTACTTGCCTATGAAGACAGCAGTTGTCCTGAAAACAGCTACTGTTTGTTCCATAGTATATGGAGAGTGTGCAGGACTCTTAACATTACAGAGAACCTTACTTACATCTTTCTCTGAGCCAGGATTGTCTGTAGACATCAGCCTGATTGTAATTACATCATTACTTATACCTATCCCCAGAGAAGTTGATGACTTGCACGAAGTCCCACACTTGGGCAGTGACAGACCAGGATTTTGATCCAAGATGAATGGTTTCTGGTGTTTCATTGGAAATTCTCCTAGGTGCCACAGCTCATGTGGTTTAAGAACACAACCTCCAAGAAACTGGTCAGTCACAAGTTCCATGCTGCAGCTACACTGAGCAGTTATCCAAGCAAATGGTAGAGTGGTAAGAAGAAAGAAATTCAGAAGAGGAGCATCTAAAGGAATAATACTAGAATAGCTGGAATCAAATGTATGTTGGAATCATCTTCTTAGTGTTTCTTTAATTTCATGTGTTCCCTAAGATAACTAAATCATGATACATTCCTCTAACGTTTTCTAAATTGATATGCAATATTTTTCATTGCAAGTTCTAATAGCTGACACCATGCACATTTTTGACATAGAGTAAATTTTAAAATAAAAAAATCCCATCACTTTTAAATATATCCAATGGAAACTACATAAATACAATTCAATTGGATGATTTTAAAGACCCAGGAGCAAGCTATCCTTAATATTGGAAATATTACCTTTTTCTTTTTTCATGAACTTTCCTTTTATTTTTCTCAACTTTATTCTAATGAAATATATTTTATTTGTGAAATTTTATCAATCTATTTATGACTCTGTGCCAAAATACATTGATTTTTAAGTAAAAATTATTCTAGCTCCTGTGATTCTCAGTCTGTAATGTTAAAAATATTTAGTGTAGTAAACTCCTGATAAAAATAGGCAAATACATGAACATACCTAAAACTCTGATCAAACATTACTAAGTAAATCTGAAATTGTTTTTGTAAATATATCTTCTTTAGATTTTAAACTGTTCAGACTTAGCAGGATAAACGCTATAATGATAGTTGCCTGGCTCAAATTTAGTGATTTGAAATGGAATTTGATAGCCTTTTACTTTCATACTTGCGATTATAGTTCTCATATTTCCTCTTTTTTAATGCACCTTTCAATTTTCCATATCATACTTACTCAGTCAAGAAAATCACATCTATCTCTCTTTCTGTGTGTGTGTGTGTGTCTTTCTGTCTGTCTGTCTTTCTGTCTGTCTGTCTCTCTGTCTGTCTGTCTGTATCCACCAACTTTCAACCAGTTAGCAAGTTCCACCGGTCCCAGATCTACACTGGCTTCTCTCTTACTACCCTACCTCCACCCCTCTGCTCAGGCGCACTGGTAGTTTTAGGCTGCTTTCTGTATTTACTTTTCTTCCCCAAATAATCCATTTTTAACAGTCTTGCTCACTCAAAGAAATTTTAGGTCTTGTGATTGCCCAGCTTTAAAGCCTTCAACCCATGCTCACTATGAAAAAAAATTCTTCCAAGTGCTTCAGCTGAGCACTGCACTCTCAAAGCCAACCACAATTAGTTAATCTTCTTTTCCGTATTTATTTTCTGCTTCTCATACATGACCAAATATTTGTCCATCCTTCTAAAACTCAGGAGCCATGTATTTCTTTCCACAGTACACTCATGACACTGCAGGACTGTAGCATCTTCCTGAGACAATCTCACACACTTTGTGTGAAAACAATTGTGTTACAAGGGTGGGGATGATCCAAGCATTTTTTAATGAGGTACTAGGATTATCAAGAGCTTTAAATCCTAGCTGCACCACAAATTTCTTCTTGGCTATCAGTATACTCCAGAGTAGGGTTAGTAAAATTTTCTAAGTTAATAACAACTATGACAAATAGTATGACGTAGCTGCCTTCTGCTCTGCAGCTGTCTGTCAGTCCCGTCGCAGGCACTCCGCACCTTCAGACCTCCTTTGTCTGCACCTGCTGTAGCTTCCCACTAATGTTCCCCCACAGGTGCAGCATAAAATTCGTTTTTGTCCTGCAGGTGTCAGATTTGAAAGTTGACTCTTCCCTAAGGTCTATGTTTTCACACAGCTTTCTCTCACATTCTTTCAAAGAAATAATACTGTAGCTCTTAATTTCATCCCTCTTATAGAGTGTTATTTCGATTCATTGTGGGGATTTTAAGCATTAATGTACTTGAAAGAAAGATAGGTAGTATCTAAATAAAGTGTCCTGCTCTACTTATCCAATAATACATAAACAAATTGGTGCCCAATAAATAAGTATAAAGGATGTTAAAACCTACTATGTATATTTAAATTTTAAAAAATCTTATTACAGTAAAAGACAAATTGTCAAAAATGGTGGGATATGTTTTCAAAGCAAGGGAGAGGATGGAGGATTTTCAGGTGGGTTAATATAGACATATCTTTTACTGTAATGACATTTTAAATTTAAACATTAGCTATTTTTTAATGTGTTTTGTTGTTACAGTGTCACACTATGAAGCTGAGTCTCATAGCGATCCCCCTGCTTTCAGCCTCCCCAGTGCTGGGATTGCACATGTACACCACTAACTCCCAGACTCTGTGGCTAGCTCAGCCTGCCCTGGGGGCAGGCCTGGCACAGTTGGGGTGCCAGGGACTGAACCACGGTCCCTGCACTTGCCTAAACTTGCCTAAGCAGACTCGTTAGTCTGCTGAGCTATCTCATCGGCTCCCATACATTAGCTATTTTATATCACACTTCATAGTTGAATGGCAGAATTAATGAAGAAAGCATCCCTGTGGGCCTATGTAGTATCATCAAATTATGACTGTTTTACCTTATAAACCTATTTAAAAATTTATAGTCTATTTTTTATGATTATATAAAATGTATGTCACTTTTCCTCCAAATAGTAGATTACAGTCCACAATAAATCACTGCAAATGATTCACCATGTTCAGTATTTTGTTCTAAACCAGACTGTCCCAGATCTTCACACAGATCAGCAACACAACTGGATAACTCACGTCAATTGTCAAGGTGTCACCCATCCAAGGAAAACAGAACTTTCAAAGGAGATTATACTTGTTAGAAACAAAATACTGAAATATTTACTAGATCTTGGGTGTATCCAAAGAGAGCAGTGGTTTAGGGTGTCTTTGTAGCACAGCTGCTAGGTCATTTCAGAAAATATGGGTCTGACAGATGGAGAGAAACCAGAATTAAACCTGCAGGTATTTCTTGTTCTTTCTCAAGTCATGTTTATTTTAATTAAATTAGGGAAAAGAGAGTCTCATTTCTTAAAAGGAGAAGTCTTAAAGGACTTTTCTCTCCCTACCATTTCTTTCCCTGGAGAATTCTGAATAGGGACAGGGTGAGGTGGGGAGCTGAGAAAGCCTGTGGCATTTTATAGGAGTGAATAACTTTCAAAGGGAATGGTATATTTCTTTTCCTAGAAATATTTATCAGATTATGCTGTATAAGCTGTTACAGTAAAGAGTCCCTAATTTGAAGGTAAAATGCAGAGAGAAACATAAAACCAAATTAGGTATCAAACTAATTAGAATCAATTAGTTCTCACCAATAATTCCTGGCTTTGTATCTGATGCATTATACAACATATTATTTTAAAGGAAATTATCTAATTATCAAAGCAAGATGTGAATTTATAGATTCATTGACCCACTTGTGAAAAGTGGATCTACAGATATTTATATCCTCTGATGTCAGAAAACTTAATCTTTACAATTGAAAGTAAATTGAATGACTTATATTTGTACTTCTACTCTGCATAGGTAAATATGCTGGCAATTGAATATGTATCTTGCCCATTATTCTTCTCCCTGCCTTGGAGAGAAACTGAGAGGACAGCCTACATTTTCATTGCCCTGGATTCTCATCAACAATCATAACTGTCCATAATCACTTCTATAATAATTATAATGTAGGAAGTGTTTAAATACTTTAAAGGTTGCCCATTTTTGCAGATGAGAAAACTAAAATGACAAACAAATGAAACCTTCCAGATCTCACAGCTAGTAAAGGACTTCAACCTAGGTCTTAAAGCACAGGCCTTTGATTGATTACCTGCCTCAGAGCATTCTGTACTTGGTCTGTGGGGTGAGGAACCATCTTTGCTCACTGGTTCCAAGGCCTGTGACATCTGCCCAAAGGGTCAGCAGCATCCTCTGCTGGTGAGAGACAAGTTATAAGAAGCAGGAGCTGCATCCTTTATTTCCTTACCCAAAACCTCCCCTGCTCTACAAGAAAACTTAGCCATGACTGCACAGGTCATAACTGAGATATTGAAATCCATATCGTTTTTGTCCCTTGTTGTATTAATATTTATTAAATCAAATAAATTGCTCTAGATGAAATTATAGGATTTCTGCCTTTGTATCTCCTGAAGTGGTGAAGAAAGAAATCTTAAGTCTGTCTGAATTTTTCCCTCTTGTGCCTACACCATGGAGGAATCTGGAGATCCTGTGAATAGAAGCAAGGAGTCCAGGAGAAGCAGAGTAAGATGTGAGCAGAAGAGAAAGATAATTTGGATGCTACTATAAAGGAGGTGGCAAGAATTGAGAGAAGTGCATCAAATGAGCTGAGCTACAAAAGTTTTTCAGAGAGCTCCAGGTCACAGGAGGGCACAGAAAGGCTATAAAATGCCAGGATTGAAGAAACTAGCGTTTAGGAACAAAGCGTGTCTCACAGTCATCAATTTAGATAGATGACCACAAGGCCCAGCAGGGAGCCCTCACTGCCAAAGTTTTAGTTCTGCAAAAGTCCACAGATTCATGCCCCAACCTCAGGAGAAGAAGCCCCAGCAAAGGGAGAAGCAGTCCAGCTTGCCAGCATAAGCACCACCTAGTTGTTTTTTGTTTCACTCAGTGAAAAATAAACTAACAGAACATCACATGGATAAGAGTAAGTTGAGTCAGCCCTGTTACCAGTTACTGCCCATTTTTTCAAGTTGAAGATGAATCTATGGGGAAAGATGCTAGGCAGTTTACTGTGGATATGTATCAAGATATTCACTTCCAAATTTATCAATTATTTTTCTAGATGTTTACAAAGCTTAGACAACTAAGCAAAGGTATTTGAAGAGATAGATGGGCTTTTTCACATTATGCAGACATCATTTATTACCCAAAGTCATAGTCCACTTATCTCTACATTAGACAGCTAAATAACTAATGGGAAAATTGCCCAATGAGGGGAAGTTGTGACTTAATAATCCATATTTACACATTTCTAGGAATACATTGAAATGGCTTTGTGTTTACCAGAAAAGGACTCTTTGTAACTGTGTCATTATATTATGGATTTCCTCTGGTGTGAATGATAAATAAATGAAATCAAATCAGTATAAGCACCATTTGGCCTGAACACGCAGATGCTGGAGCTCTGCAATCCTGGCAGAGTTGGCTGGCTCCCTCCTGTAGGATGTGCTCTGTGTTGCTCTGTAGACAGGTGTTTCCTGGAAATTGACACCAAGAATGTCAAAACAAACCCACAGTAACAGGTTTCCATAGGCACACACATAAAGAATAACTTCAGCTTACAAATGATAGATTTCAAAGCAAGAAGAAAATAATAAATTCTGGAAAATATTCCAAATAATGTCCTT
The DNA here is from genome assembly GCA_004027165.1 of Ctenomys sociabilis. Classification (NCBI taxonomy): domain Eukaryota; kingdom Metazoa; phylum Chordata; class Mammalia; order Rodentia; family Ctenomyidae; genus Ctenomys; species Ctenomys sociabilis. The sequence continues at coordinate 56,597 of PVKA01001258.1, forward strand.
TGCACATAGCTGAAACGACAAAATACACCTTCATTTCTAACAAGATGATGACTTACACATCTGAGATTGAAAGAAACACCACTAAAAGAGCAGAATAAGATGCACAGCATCACTGAGGGGGAGATTCAGATACTTCGCCCCAAACACCAAAAGTATGTTTTCGATATGAATTATGCCTTAAGTTAAGATGAAATCACCTCACGTGCACAAGCAAAACATCTCACATGCATAGTCTTGTGATAACATGCTGGGATGTTCTTCAAGGTATTTAGAATGGTAGAGTTCCTTCTGAATGCACTGGCTGATTTAGAATATGCACATAGAGATAGTCAAAAGTATAGTACAGCTTTAACAGAGAATAGCTGAAAATGTTCCCGTTACTCTTCTCTCATTGCTGGAACAAACTATCCCACATGCAAAATTAAGGAAGGAAAGGTTTATTTAGCTCACAGTTAGTGGAGATTTCAGTCCACACTCACCTGGCTCTAAGGCAGAGCAGCAACCTAGCAGAGAGCAACGTTCATGGTGGCAGTGAAGAGCAGAGAGCAAAAGGAAGGAGTAGCAGCAACAGAGGAAGTCTGTCTCTCTGTCTGCCTTATACTGCATCTAGGCTGTCTGTCCCAGGCTGGGTGCAGTACTCACACTCATAATCCCAGTAGCATTTACACCCATAATTCCAGCATCACTCACACCCATAATCTCAGTGGATCCTGAGTTAATCACAAACTCTAGAAGTCCTCCCGTGGCTGCATGAGACTTTGGGAGGACAACCAGACAGAAACTAGAACAGCAGACAAGCACATTTGGAACCTCCTTGGAAACCAAAGCTGCTGCAATGAGTTCCTTCTTCTACACACATGAGGGTATTGCAGGTTGGGTTTCCTAAAAAACATAGTCAGAAGTTATTAGAGTAAAGGAGTTAAATGCAGGATCCTACTGCAATCAACACCTATGGAAAAAAATGAAAAGAAACAGCAAAGAAAATTGAAGTTGAGCTGCAATATGACCTACACCAGACCCTTAGCTTCACTTGAGGGAGTCCCCAAATGGAGTGAATTTGGAGTAAGGCCCAAGGCTTTCCTAAATGCACACTTTCTGCACCATCCACTTTCTGCACTTACTTACCTGGTAAGGGTGTGGCATGGGGCAAGCAGTTTTCTTCAGCTACACCAAGGAATTCTTTGAATATCTGTAGAAAAACAAAAGATGAAACTCTGAAATATTATTTCCAGAAACAATTTCAATAGGAACAAACAATCCACACTTCCTAGTATGTGTCCCAAGTTGTTATATTTCACTGTGTGGAATCTCATCCTCATTAATGAACAAAGAACATGGAACACAAAAATAATCATGAGAATATAAATGTTACTGTGATCTTTGGATCACAGGTTGGGTATTTTCTCAATAAATATTATTTTCATAACATTCCTTCACCTTCATAGACAAAGAAATTTTAACTATTGTGTATAATCAATCATGTAGGGTGGTAAAATTACAGAAAACAAGAAGAAATGATTTAATGAATCTTATGGTTCACTTGTCAGCTCATGTATGCCTGGGCTTGTTCTGGCCACTTCCAAGAAACTTAAGATAAAAACTACTGATTCAGACACATCTAAGAAGGAAATATATTTTTATTTCAGTAGTCTTCACAAATCTGTTATAACCTATTTAGCTAACTGTTATCAGAAAAGTAATCATTTTACATACATTAATCGAAGAACATTATCAGCCCATCCAGTTCTGTACTGAGTATTAAAGAAGACTCATTAAAATCATAGTAATTTTAAAAATAGATCCAATTGTCTTTGCACTCCTTGGGCCCCAGGCTGCAAATACTGCAGCACATTCTGTGTATGTGTGAAGGTTTGGGATGGAGAGTTTGTGCATTGGGTTGCAGATGAAAAGAACAATAGGAATGAGTAGAGATGACATGTTTTGCCCAAAATGCTTCAATTAAAGTTAGACTGTGTGCCTGGAGGTTCAGCAGCTTTGCTCCTTGTTACAAAAATGTCCTTCTTTTGACATCGGCATTTTGTTTCCTAGCAGAAGCATTCCACTGAGATTTGGTGCATCTCATCAACACCATTCCATCTCCTGTGTTAAACGTGCTATTAGGAAAGGTTTGCAGTATCTCAGAGCTGGAAGGGGCTGCACACAGGCTATTCCATCAGCTTAGCTATGGCATTGGGACATCGCCAGCTTCTCCGCTAAATACATAATTAAATCTCACGGTCGACATGGTGTGATTCATTCCCATAAAGTGTGAAAACAAACAACTGTGCATGCGCTGTCCCCAATTTCAAATTCAAAACAAAAATATCCTGGAATCTTCTATTTCCCTGAAGTTCCAAATGTAATTAGATCGTTTTTAAAGACAAGTAGTCTTCCAGCTTCCATGTGTTAAATCCAATCTGTCAGTTACAAAGGCGGGGGGGTGGGGGGAGGACGACAAATGACTGCGAAATGTAACATCTTGGTTTCCGCTCTTTATAATCAAGTGCTCAAATCGACTTCTTTCCCCTAGAATTAGCAAAATGTCATTGCTCTCTCTTGTAGAACCTTTGTATATTTACCAGTTTACAATGATGCGCAAATGTTCACAAGTAAGTACTCACACTCTCAATGTATGTTGACTAATGCAGTTCTGAAAACTGCAACTGTGTGACTAAGGGCAACCAGCTGCTGGCTTGGGCTCAGTTCCATAAACCTAAGTAGCAAGAAATTTAAGCAACATGCCCAGCACCTCTGTCACCTTCACTGCCTAAGTTTTCTGTACAGCAATGATTCTTCTCATTCTTCTTAATAAAATTCAATGCTTTGGCTATTTCCAAGAATTCCTTGAGGGGCTAGAGCAAAATTTTAAATCTCTAAGCTTGTACTAGTAAAGCTAGTAATAAACCAGGAAATATTTCAAAATAGGAAGGAAGTCATAAGAATGCATTATCTTTTTCATAAATATCAATTCTTTAGAGCAAGTCTAAAAATAATCCATGTAATTGGAATATTTGTTTCAGCTATCATACAAATATAAATCCATGGAAGTTAAATATATTTTACACAAGTGGACACCCTATGCAAGCATAGCCCATGAACATAGCTCTTCAATGACCCACAGGTATCTATCACATTATCTACTGTTGTAATGTCTGATTTTATTCTACTCTATTTCTTCATACTGTTCATTACTTATAGATGCACTTCCTTATATTATATACACATGAACAGAAACCTATATAAGCATACTGTACTTCTGTATGTCCTCTACACTTTAGACACACTAGAAAACTTATTTTCTCAAGGCTTGTACATCTCTGCCTCTCTGAGTCTACTAATTCTGTTCTCTCAGCTGAGAATTCTATTCCACAAACTGTCAAAACACCTCCCTGGTGTTTCACAGCCCAACTCAAATGCCACTGACAGCTGAATATTTCTCTCCTCTTAACCCTTCATAATATTTTGTTTGATCTTCTCTGGTTTCATTGGTATAATTTTTGGTACGTTACTATATTCACTATCTTATATTTTCTGTCTATAGGTGAAGCCTGAGGGTAAAAATTATGTCTAACTCATGTTTGCATCTTTTTTTAAAGTGAAAAGCAGAACTTTAAATATGTCCTCGTGTGTGAGTGTGTGTGTGTATGCTGAGTGAACAAATAAATGAATGAGCTAATATCTCTAGCATGTAAGCTGTGTAGACACATTTTGTAAATTCAGAAGAGCAAAAGAGTAGTATTTTAAAATACTCAAAACCAGACATAAAATGACATCCTGTAGATCCTGTACTAAAAACATAAAAAACAGACATATGTAAAGACATGTAGAAATAATATCAGTATTTGTCCTCACAATATACAATTTATTTTATACTGCCATACATTTTCTTCACACTCTCATATATCAGGATTTAATGTGTCTTTACGATTTTTCTACATATGACATATATTATATATAACAATTCACTATATGGATATAACATAATTTACATAATTTTCTACTATTATTTATTTATTTTGCAGAACTGGGGATTGAACTCAGGTCCTTGCACTTGCCAAAGAAGCACTCATTCCACTGAGCCTTCTTCCCAACCCACACTGTTAAATATTTTGATTGCTTCTCATTTTTCCTTCATTTCTCTTATTATGCTCTAGTTTTATTATAATGCAGACAACCCTGTACCTCCACTGCAAAGCCGATTACTTATGTTTCATATGATTGCCATGTCTTCTTCCTTGGACTATTGTAGTAGCCAGCTAACCATTCTGTCACTTTTTCCATTGAGACTTCTTTAGAACTTCCTCAGTTTAGCCTACAGAAAGATTCTGGCATCTGTTAGTTCATATTTCTCACTTAAATGAGTTCTTCCAGTGTCTTGTTCTGCTCAGAGTAAGGCAAATTCCTAATAACAGATTATTTGCAACTCCACTTTTATCTTTCTGATTGTTATTTGTGGGGCTCAATGTGTAGTGCCTGCTCATATCTTGCTCCATGCTCTGGTCATTGTACTGTCCCTCTAGCATGCTACGGTAGCTTCCTACTCCTGGGCCTCACTCTCGCTATTCTCCCAGCTGTTCACCCATCTACCCACCAACTTCCACACAAGCTCTTGACTGTGTTCCCCATTGCACTTTGCTTGTGGAAAAGCCATCAAAGCACAACTACTGCCTCCATTTCTTTCCTATCTTTCCTGAATGATCAACTGGCCAGTGAGACCCAGGCCAGTTTCCCATAGACTTACTACAATCTTCTGTATTTCATTTTTTAATGTCTCTCTTCCCCAACAACAGACTCCAAGTATTTGTATGTTACCTTCATTTATATGTTCAGGTGACACAACTTTGTATCTGATGCATAATTTATCCTTTAAAAAATTTGTGAAGTGGATGTTACAAATAGATTTCAGCTAAATCCTTACCTACGTTCAAAATTACTGAGAAGTATCTTATATCTCAATTTAACTATTTATGATGAAAATACAAAGTGTCCACAACTGATGGACTGAGGCTGGTCTGCCATCTCTAAAACATCTGTATCATTAGGCACACTGAATGACCTTAGCAAGTCATTCACAAGTGTACTCACACACATCTGCTCCAGTTACCTGTGTGGCTGAAGCTTCATTGTCAACATGCTTGCCTTAGAGCCCACAGAGAATTAGAAAGCCACATGTCATGGAGTGTGACCATGACGCTTATGCCTAGCCCTTGGCCATTTTTCCTTGGATCCTGCCACCTTCTCTGCTCTCTGGTCACCATGAACTAAGCAGCTTTGCTTGACACACCCTCATGTCATGATTGTTCTGCCTTGAAGTCAGCTGACTATGGACTATATTCTCCCAAAGGATGAGCCAAGTCAGACTGCTCTTCCTTTAAGTTATAGGTGTCAGGTGCTTGGCCCCAGAAATGGAAAATCAGAGTGGTACACACAACTAATAAGAATCAGGGCCAGGGAGATAGCTCAGTGGCCTAAGCACCTGCCTGGCAAGCACAAGGTCCCAAGTTTGATCTTCAGCAACCCCCCCAAAAGAGAGCCAATTAAAAAACAACTGCGTTTGTTTATGAATATTTTCATGTCAGATGCACCTGACACCTTCATAAATACTAGTGAATCCAAAATACTAGTGAACATCAGATTTCCATTTAAATTCAATTTTACTGTGGATCTGTTTGTGTTACTGTAACATGTCATTTAATGTTTTAGCAAGACTTAGTAAAAGTAAGTTCCTAAAGAAAAAATTTGAAAATACCAAGAAAATTACACTCTTTGCCTTAACAAAATATTTTCAAGTACTTATTGCCCCCCAAAAGGAAATTATGGATAATTCAGTATGGTATGATTTATATAAAAATATCATAGAAATTTTGATGGAAATGATATATGAATTAAAGTTTCACATCAGACTATAAATTGACAAAGTTATGTAATTATAATATATCTATTAATTATATATTATATGTATATATATTAATTTAATGAGCTTTTTGTGTAACTGATTGGATTACCACCAATAGTAACAATAGATTTATGTAATCTTTTCCCCCTCCATTTTCTCATCAAATAAATCGAAAAAATACTAGTTACATTGCCTAGAATAAAGATCTGTTAGACGAATAAAGTAAAGCTGCATAACACTCTGTCCCCTGAAATGCTATTACAGATGTTAGCTGGTGTCATAATTAAATGGATTTAAGGAAAGGCGGAAAGTAATAAAAGATACCTTTCCTACTTCGTTCCCCTTAGGCATAAGTCTTTTTTGGAATTATCAAGGCATTTTCACATAATACTGCTCTAAACTTGAAAATTCAAATGTATCATCCATTCCAAGCATAACTGGAACAAATTCAAATGAACATCAGATTTCCATTTAAATTCAATTTTACTCACTTTCTCTGTCTCAAGTCTCAGAACACTCTTTTATAGATGAGCTCATTTCTCAAGAGTCGAGAAACTCACTTGGTGAGCTTCTACCTGGGGTCCCAGACATGTCCCAGGAGCTCCCCCTGAACCTTCATCCCAAGGCTTGCCCTTCCTTTATCCCCGCAGGTTCACGTCTGCTGGGTTAAGTCCTTACGGCTCCATGCATGCAGATTCCCCTGAAACAAAAGGGCTGCAGATGACAGGGCACCAGGCTTTTCTATGAGTCCACCCCCTCCATCCAGTGCCTTCAGCCTAATGTGAGGCCGCTGCAGCACAGCTGGCCGAGCAGCAGCCTTGCCCTCCTTCCCATGAGAGCTGTTCATCAGCAGAGGAGCAGGGCAGCTCCAGGGCTCTTGGTTTCAGCTCTAAGAACCTGTGGAGGGTTCAGCAGCTTTGCAAAGATTCCAACTGAGCGATAGGGGAAGGGATGTTGGTCAGTGGTGGGCTTTGGTTTTAAGACTTCACTACCTGTGGTTTTGTGCCAATTAACTAATACCTCTTAGTTTTTAGTATTTTTCATTTTTAAAATAAACACAAAAATGTCTCCCTTAGAATGAGGTTTGCTTTTCAATAATTAAAAATAATAAACTAGCAATCTTCTAGGGCATAGAGAGTAGGTAGATATTAATATTACTACATTTACAACTATATACTTTAAAAATAAGATAGAAGATTGTAGTACTTCAGACCTAAAGTAGAGAAGTTTTTCTTATTACTCCTTTAGGTAAGAAGAAAGCATTTTCATATAATTTGTAGAAGGATCTTTGAATTTTGTGCTTATCCTCTGACTCAGGCTATCACTGCACTGCAAGTACAGCCATCCAAGTCAGTACGAGGTAAGCATGATCCAACTGCTGTGCTCTTTCTTTCTTTCTTCTTTCTTTTGTTCCTTCCTTCCCTCTTTTCTTTCTTTCCTTCTTTCTTTCTTTTTCTTCAGTATTGGGATTTGGACTGTGGTCCTTGCTCTAGGCTTTTTCATTTTTTATTGTGGGACAAGTTTCTGCTAAGTCACTAAGTGGCCTAAACTGAGCTCAAACCTGTTGTCCTCCTTCCTCAGCCTCCCCAGGTGCTGGGGTAGCAGGCAAGTGTCACCATACAAAGTCAGGAATATTGTTAATAATGAAATCATGGAAGACACAGTGCTAGACATACAAAGTGCATTTTCTTGATCTTACTTCTATTCCACAAACTGTTAAATGAATCTCAGAAAGGTTTGTTTTTACGCTTTATTTTACTTGTGTTGTTTGTTATGCTTACTGCTCTTTCTTTCTGTGTTTTTTGTTTGTTTATTTGTTTTGTTTTGTTTTGTTTATGAGTCAAAATCTCACTGTGTAAATCAGGATGGCCTTGTACTCACAGTGATTCTTCTGCCTCAGCCTCCTGAGTGCTAGGAATATAAGCATGTACCAGCACACCCAGCCTGGTTTTGTCTCTGATGTAAAAACATTTACTCAGTGAAGGTTTGAATAGGACAGCCTCCAAATGCCTCAGCACATTAGAAGATATCTTATTTATTTTTGTGTTGTAAATAATATCTTGGGCCAGGGAGATGGCTCAGTGGAATAAGCTCTTCCCTGGCAAGTGCAAGGGCCTGAATTCAATCCCCAGTTCTGCAAAAAACAAACAAAAAACCCCTGTAAATAACATATCTCCTAATAATTTTAAGGTAGAGTTTCCAAATATATTTCTGTTTTCACTATATCTCAAGATATAAATTAAATTATCTTTAAAACATAGCGATAGATAATTGCAACAATATTCGGTATATTTGGTACCCTAATTGATAGATGCATTTCTCAAGTTGCCTTAAATAGATTCCTGTTAAGAAAACAAATACCTCTATTTTTAAGTGACTAATTAAATAAAAATATTTATCATATCAACTCTCTCCCAAATAGACAAAAACTCTCTAAATGTGGTTTCTAAGGAGAATAAGAAACTTTCCTTGGGGTATAAACTTAATTAAAAATAAATAGGCCAAGAGCAGTGGTGAACACCTGTACAGCGCCCACGCTTAGGAAGGGCTGGAGCAAGAGAATAACAAGTTCAGGTTTAGCCTCAATGACTTAATGAGACCCTGTTTCAAAATAAAAAATAAATTTGCCTGGGCATGTAGTTCAGTGGTAGAGCAGCCCTGGGTTTCATACCTCTACACTGCAAAATAGATGATAGATGATAGCATTTGTGTTTTGCGTCTGATAAACTTTTGTATTAATGCTAAGCTGAAGATAATCAGTTCTCTTCATCTTTGTGAGAAACTCCAGAAGGTCTGGCACAAGCCGACCTGGTAATGGGGCTGTGAAGTTGGGAAGTGTTTGTCCCTTTCGTTGAATGCATCTCACTGTTTGGTGTTTAAATCCTTTCCTTCCCTCCAAGCTTCTAGATTTCTCAAGTGTATTCATATTTCGTGTCCAGTGTGTTACAACTTTTAACACCAGCTCTGGTGTTCAACTAGTTATAAACTTTTATTGTACCCTTGGAGATATGTAAGAGGATCGTGTGTGAATAGACCAGAAACACAAGTGATGCATAAAGGATATAAAGAATTTGTGGATATAAACTTTCAGGTTTTCCAGCATTCTTGGGTTCTGAACAAAGAAGAATTCAAATCGTGGATAACTAAAATGCCTGGTGAGAACATTAACCCTTCCAGTAAAATATGTGGCTACTTTCCAGGTCTAACAATTAAAATTTATTCCAATCATTTAACATAATTCTATGTGCAAATTTTCACTTTGTCTTATCAAGTTAATAGTTTTGAGAATTTCTGTTCAGTGTAGAGACATAGCCTCAAATCTCCCAAAGGAAAAACAAAACACTGATTATTTGAACTACTATTTTCTGGGAAACACCACGGAATAAAACCGCGACTGGTAAGCGATGTACCTGCAGCCTCAAAGCCCAACACGCCGTGGCTGCACTGCAAGATGCTTCAAACAACAGAGCTAGAGAAAATTATTGTATTTCTTCAGCATATTCACATCAAAGACTTGGGGATCTCAAGCAGGCTTCATGTTTCTCTGAGCCTCAGAAGCTAACATCGCGTGTCAGGCTCTTTTGGATGCTGTCTACAGGTAAAACAAATGAAAGTATGGAGAATGCTGCTGATTTTTCTAACCACACAGAGCCTTTTATTTTGAGAACATGATGTGCACTAACTTCCTTTAATTAAATGTGATCTGAGTGATGCCTAGAATATTATTTTTTCAAGGCCCAGCTCAAATCTCACTTCCACTAAAAAAAAAATAAAAAGCTTTTCCTGCAAGAAATCATGGTGATATCATTTTTTATGTTATTACTTATAGATCACTTGCTAAGTGATTACATAGGATTAGCTTCCCATCAAAAATAAAATATACATGAAGATAAAGCAGTAATGAGATTGTAAAAGAATAACATGCGTCAGTTTACATTTTTAGAAATATGGAGGGCCAGCCAGATAGCTCAGCAGATTAAAGCAACTGCTCAGGCAGGCGCAGGGAGGGAGATTAGGTCCCCTGCATGTTGTTCTGGCCCCGCCCCCAGGGCGCACTGAGAGGGCAAATGAGATGGGGCATGGTGGCACGGGCCTATAATCCGAGCGTTTGGGAGGCTGAAGACAGGAGAATCACTACCAGTCCAATCTCTGTAGTGAGACCTTACAGACCCTGTACTGAATACAAAAAAGAGAGAGAGAGGAAGGAAAGAAGGAAGGGAGGGAGGGAAGAAGAAAGTAAGGAAGGAAGGAGGGAGGGAGAGAAAGAGGGAGGGAAGGAGGGAGGGAGGAAGGAAGGAAGGAAGGGAGGGAGGGAAGGAGGGAGGGAGAGAGAAAAATCGGAAGGAAGGGAGGGAGGGAGGGAAAGAGGAAAGAAGGACGTACATAGAAGTATGCTGTTTTATTCTCCAGATCTCAAAACTGATCAAGCTGATCCATCTACCCTAACTTTCACAACCTGCCTTACTGCAGTTTAACATGAGAGAAGCACCTGGCACGACCTGTACTTTAAGGGACTGAATACAACAAACATGAGTAAAAAGAACAAGGACATAAATACCATGACCTCTCTCCTCTCTATGCTTCAGTGTACCGGTGAATCTACTGCAAGGCAGCGGAGTAGGGAGTCCTTTGACAGGCTGTGAATTCAGCCTAACAAGGCAAAAAGCTAGGAAAAGAAAAAAGAAGGAGTCTATCTAGAGTACTAACTGGAAAGTATCCTGTATAACATATGAAACAAAATTGATTTAGAAAGTGACTGTATCATGTTAGCTTCCTGCCATAAGGGGAGTTCTAGTCTCTTTAATGAATTGCTTTTAGACATTGTACTTTCTGCTACTCTGATGGCTACAAAATGGTCCATCATTTGAATATGCACCTGCTGTAGGTGAGCCTCTTTTCTTATAGTTATTAGTGCTTTCCTCTTCTGTGAATTCCCCTCCCAAATCTTCTACCCATTCTTCCTTTTAAGGAAGTTCTCTTTTAAAAATCATCCAACCTTTTCTCTATTTCAGTTCATCATTCTTCATTCTCCGGAATAAACTTGATTTACTTCTTGTATTTCTTGTTGGCAATGACACAACATCCATCTGTGATCCTGTTACATTTTGCTTATGATGTCCACATCAGAGTCTGACCAGTGCATGTGGTCCACAACACAACTGACATTAGTAAGGTCTCCCAGCACATTCAGAGTTCTAATTCTGTATACAACAATGAGAACTGATGAAGGATTTCTGTCAGTGTGTAATCTCTCCAGGAATGTGCACCCTTTTACATTAAAGACATGAAAGTCTTAAGGCAAGAAAGATGAAGAGGTGAAGGAAGGGAGGGAGAGGAAATTGGAAGAAGGATATATGAAAGAAGAAACTAGCCAGGCATGTTGGTGCACACCTATAATCTCAGCACTCCAAAGGCTGAGGCAGAAGGATCACTGTGAGTTCAGAGCCAGCTTGGGCTATGTAGTGAATTCAAGGTCAGCCTAAGCTGCATAGCAAGACCATGTCTCCCCACCAAAGAAAGCAAAACTGCTGCTGCTTATGTGGAAGGATTCGTATTATTTACACGTGGTCTCAACACTATCAGTACACACTGAGTGGGACTTTGTTGACTCTCTTTACATTGTTATATTAAACTATCAAACAGACTAATTCTCAATACAGTATAGAGACATGGTAAACAACAGGCAATACCCCGAGTGAAGAGTCTGTAAATAGAAATATTACAAAGTACTTTAAACACATTCCTGTTTATTCAATAAGTAAAGAATAATTTTATGGATGATGAAAAATTGAAAAAGGAAAACTGTCCTACATTTAATTTTGGATCAACTGTAATAAATACATAAATGAAGTCACTAGCAATTTGGGTGCCTGATCCAAAATTTAGTTAAAATTAGAAGTTGACAGCTAAGTCTGGTGCTATATACCTTTAGCATCAGCACTCAGTAGGCTGATCCAGAAGAATTACTGAGAGTTTGAGGCTAGCCTGAACTACATAGTAATCCATGTCGAAGGAAAGAAAGAAAGAAAGAAAGAAAGAAAGAAAGAAAGAAAGAAAGAAAGAAAGAAAGAAAGAAAGAGAGAAAGAGAGAAAGAGAGAAAGAGAGAAAGAGAGAAAGAGAGAAAGGAAAGAAGGAAGGAAGGAAGGAAGGAAGGAAGGAAGGAAGGAAGGAAGGAAGGAAGGAAGGAAGGAAGGAAGAGACCCTAATTAATTTTTTCAAATAATTTTTACTGTCCTTTTGTTCTTCCTCTTAGAATGTTGAAACTTGTGTTAATGAAAAGCAAGCCAGCTCACAGAAAAATATGCTAGTTTTAAAAGTTCAAATGTGACTTGGTGACATGCTAATTTCAAATACAAGGGGATTTTACTAGCCTGACAATCATGTTCATTTTCTCACAGTGTGAGCTTCTTTGCCAGGAAAATATGTTGTTTAAGAATGTTAAAAGAGCTATTTGCCAATGCCCTGAAAGCATTTCCATGTTATGTATTTAAAGTATCAATGCTATAATTAATGCTATAAGTGAAAAAATTATCAGGAAATCCAGTAATATAGTGTGATAAAAACAAAAGCTATGAAAAATAATGCAGCAGATGCTGAAGCATCCTTAGAGGCAAATTTATATCTTACTGTTACAGAAGAAAACGAAAAAAGATGTGAAGTTAATGATTTATGCTTATAGCTCAAGAAGTGAGAAAAATAAAAGCAAATTAAATCAAAAGCTAGTGGAGCAAAAAGAAAACAAAAATAAATACATAAATCAGTGAAAGAATAAATAAAATATAGAAAATCAATGAAGCCAACAGACCATTTTTTTAAAAAATTAAAATAAGATTCATCAAGTAAGAGAAAAAGTACAAATTTCCAATGACAACATTAAGTGAAGGATTAAATTATGGCTTTTATAGACATTAATTTTTAAATAAATTGTTCAGAAAATAAATTCAGTAAAGCAAGTAAGGTGCACAAGTTTCTTTAGTAGTACAATTTTCCAGAGTTCCACAACACAAATTATATCAGAATAGATCTATAGGTATATAACAAACTGAATTTGAAATTTAAAATCTTTATTTCACCTTTAATGGCTTTACTAATAAATCCTATCAAACATTTAGAGAATAAATAACACTAGCCTTAACAGATTCTTCAGAGACTAAAGGAGTAAAACATATGAATTCATTTTATAAAACAATAAATTTAATATAGATATCATCAAAATGTATTATTAGAATTGAAAATTATAGACCAGTGCTTTCAGGAAGATAAATCCAGAACTCCTTAATTAAATATTAGCAAATTAAATCTAGAAACATTTAAATAGGACAGCAAAATGGGATGGGGGAAATAGATCAATGGTTTACATGCCTGCCTGACAAATGCAAGGTTCTGAGTTCGTTCCCTGATACCATAGGAATAGCAAAATGTTTTCCTAACAATAAATGGATCAGTTTATCTTTGAAAACCAATATTATTCATGACATTTGTAGGTTAAAAGAAAAATATCATATAATGTGGATGCCAAAAAAGCATTTGACAGAGTCCAACTTCCATTTATAAATTAAAAGCAGAAGCAATAAACTTCACCTAAGGGTAGAAGAAAACTCCCTCAATCTACTAAACAGTAATCTATGTAGAGTCTATAGCCACTGTTACACATAATAATTAAATATTGAGAGTTTTTTTCCTATGTTCTAAAATAAGGAAGAAATTCTCACTCTCATAACTTCTTTTCATTATTGCATGGAATTCTTAGTCAATAAATTAAACACATGGATAAATTAAAATGAGAAAAGATGAAACTACATGAAAAATGACTGCATAAAAATAACAAAATAAAAAGTTAATGAAAAAAATGAATTATGTCCCTGAAATTAACATTATAGTATTTATAATTAAACCACAGCATATGCAATAAATTTAACAAAACATGCAAGATTTCTGCAATGAAACTTACACATTTTAAAAGGCTTAGATATGTAAAGCTATATCTATACTACAAATACATTTTTAGAAAACTATCTTAAAATGTCAACTTTTTACTAAATTTGTCTATTGGTTCACTTCACACCTAAGCAAAATTTCAGTAGGAATGTTTTCATAGGCTTATTCTCAATTTTTTTTCAGAAATTCCAAGGATCTAAATCAAACAAATTAAATCAATCTTGGAAAAAAGAATGTTCCTGGACTTATGTCCACTCATACACTGTGGCAAGTCATACCAACAAATGAAGCAAGTCTCACAAGACACCTAAGGCCTGAGTAGACCGCACAGCAACTACAGTTTGAAATATGCGTGTGATATCTAATGGGGATGGACAGAAGACACAACTGCTTGTGTGTCCAGAGTTTTGGAATTTCTGAGGTTTAGAGAGATACGCAAGTTTGGAAAATATGCAAGATATAATAATTATTTGTAAAGTAGCAAGTAACACACTTTAAATATGGTAAAAATGAAACATATTTGTGTGGCCAAAGCACAACTTCTTTTGTTTACTTTCTTTTTTGTTTCTTTTTTGGCACCAGGGGTCAAACTCAGGACCTTATACATGCCTGGCAGGTGTTTAAGACATTAGACTATCTCCCAGCCCACAACTTCCTTCTACCAAATAGCACCCTCTGATGGGCCACCAACTTGCAAGCCTTGGTCTTCATATAGCTCATGTTCCAGGCAGTTTGTCTTTGAACTTCTATTCGACTTATCTAAGCATGCAAAAAGAGTTGAACCATAGCCTTTCCTTTCTAGTTACAGGAGAATTAGACTGTATGGTAGTTAATGGAGAAGAACTATCATTTTATTACTAGTCATTAGTGGATTATCAATCTCTCTATCGAGTTGTCCCCCAAAGCCTCATGCAGTTATGTGGTGCACTTCTAGAGGTGACTAACTGGTGATACAGTGCTGAGATTATGGGTGTGAGTGCTATACCCAGCCCAGACCAGGTAGCCTGGATGCAACGTGAGAGGCTTGCTCTGTTGCCCTTGTGGCTGCGACTACTCCCTTTTGCTCTTGCCGTTTTGCGGTACCCCACCCCCACCCCCACCATCAACTTCTGCTCGCTTCCCTGTGCCACTCTTCCGTGGAGCCAGCCAAGCACAGACTGGAACCTCCACTGAATTCAGTTAAGTAAACCTTTCCTTCCTTAATTCTGCAGATCACCAAATCTACCCTGAAGATACACCATGAGGGCCAAAATGGAGCAACAGGGTTTTTCTCCAGAAGGTAAGAAAATCTGCTTAAAGATGTAAGCAAGGACTTATTGAACATCCAAACCTTCTATTCTACAATGTGCAAAAGACAAGATTTTTTCTGAGACAAATTTCAGCTCAGTGAAAGTATCTGTGTTGAGTCAAGTGGTCCTTGAAGGAAATTTTGAATAAATTCCTGGAGAACCAGGCTTTGAATAAGCTTTCTTGCAAAGCCCACCTGCATGCTTACAAGCAACAATGTACTCTGGGTACTCGCTCTAAGACTGACAAGATTATTTTGTGGCACATTTTAAAAATATATTAATACATTTAGACAATATACAAACTGTAAAAAAATTTGTACTAAAATGTTACTCTTGTGTCATCTAAAATATAAAACAAAACATCATGCTGTCGAAAAACAGCTCAGAAAGTCTATCTATACTGGCTAACTCTAAAAGTTAATGAACAACTTGCGTTGTGATAGATGTTGCTAGTATCAAGAGCTAATTTTAAAATAATTTAATAAAGACAAAAAATGTAAAAACATCAAAGCATTGTAAATTAGGAGTCTTGTAAGAATTGACTTGGTAAAATTGAGCATCAAGCAGAGTACCCAATTGGAAGAAATATAGATAAGTGATAATTTTAAGTGGCATGTTCTTTTGTTATTAAGTTCCAGTAATCCATAATTACATTAAATTTTCTTCCCATGTAGTATCTAATGTTTTTGCTTCACTTGATATGGTAGTAGAAGTGGAACTTAAATTGCAGATTGCTGGTAACAGTTAACATGAAAGCCCAGCAGAACAGTGTTCATGTAGAGATCAATAAAACTTTGAGAACCTCAGAGAAAAATCAGTTTGTTTGGATTTTATGTATTTAGAGATTAATTCACATACAGAAAGTTTCAAGTTGAAGATCCACTCTCTAAAACAGTTGCCTTTTACCATAATAAAACAAAATGATTTTATTCTTCTTAGGATTAAAGAATGTCCATAAGAATATTGTCATCCTATCAAGAGAAATAATCTTGTACTTTTTGTCTAAATATCCATCCTCTTTATTCATGAGGATGAAGAAAAATATGTATATGTGCTATTTTACTATTTAGGAAGGACTTATAAATTAAAATGCTGCCTCTAATTGTCCTTGAAAAACTGTCATGCAAGCCTGGGTGGTGTGATATGACTTGTTCTCTTAGCATTCTGTGAACAAGAGATTCTCCACAACAATGAGACAAATGCGCTGCTTTGTTATTTGATCTGTAACATTCTTTGGAAAACTATATGGATGTATACACTCTACCAGGACAAAATCTATGGGGAATAGAGCAACAAAACTGAACATATTTATCACATCTACATGTTTTTTTCTTGTAATTTTTTTTCCTTTGCATCTCATAGACTTACCCAAGCTGCTCCTTTACTACTGAGTTTGAATCATCCAATGTCCTTTATCAGTGTAAAATACTATTATAATAGTAATATTAAAAATATTTTATATTTAGGTTTCTAATACCATCATAGTATCACATCTTATACCAATAGGAAATAGAGGAAATAGTTTAATCATGTCAGACATTTATTTAGAGAAAAAAAAAACTAATTTTATAATTTATACATAAATTTTTGAAGTCAAGGTATTATGGGCCAAATTGTGGAAGACTCCCCTCCCCCATGGTACATTTCTCCCTGTTTCCTACTCCACTTTTATGCTGTCTCCATAAACTAGTTTTGAACAAAACAGAGGCCACTTCAGGTAGGGAAGCTAATAGCTAGTGCATGGCCACCACTGACTTGTCTGTTCCTCAGGATCTCGGGAAATAGGAAGAAAGAGAAGGAAAGTTTTCATTGTGTTAAAGTGCTGAGACAGAAACATGCATCCATTATGTAACATGAACTTTTGGTTTTGACTAATACATGTATAATATAAACTGAGGATGATTTGGAGACAACAGATGAGTATGACCACAAGCAGAAAATGTGGGGTAAGTGTATAAACTGTAGTCTAGGACATGCTTTCAGCCAAATTCAGAGAAGTCCAACTATGGACAAGTCCACAGTGTTATCGTGGTGTAGCACTCCTCTAGGGTCAGAAGCCAACTAGTAGAGAAAAAAAAAAAAAGCAGAGTAAAAGAGTAAAAACAAGTATCAAAGAAATGTTGTGGATATCTACCCCACCTTGTATATAAATATATATATTTCACTACAAAATGGTCCTTTCTTATATCTCCCATTTTTGTTTTGTTTTGTCAGAGATGGGTGTTCCATTGCTAGAAGAGAAGTTGTATTTGGAGAAGTCTAAAATGACCTTTTCAGGCTGATGCCAGTTCACATATTGTAGGTACTTGATTTCAGCAAAATAACCTAATATTGACCAATAGTCCATAACAGTAATAGTTACCAGCACAACTGACAATTGTCAGAAGTTGTTGACTTGATTAACAGATTGTAGTAATATTGTTTAGACATGATATGTCTACATCTTATATTCTGAATAACTACTATGAAGGCAACACCCTTCAATGTATTAATTATTGTAACGGTCCTACTAACCTGCTTTGAAACATGGTTCAGTCTATTTTTTATTAATTAAAATTAATAAAAAATGTCCAATCCACCCCAGGCCATCCCACCCTGCAACCCCCTGGAGCCCCTGCCCCCAAGCCCGCTGAGCAAGTGAGAAGTTTTGTGACTCTTCTGGCATCTGATGCAGCTGAATACAGCACGGTGAGTGTGTGGGAGAACTATCGGCTCCCAGGTGTGACTCTGGCAAGCACCATTCAGAACCCCCACCCCCAAAACCTTCAAACAAGCGAGCAAGAATTTCTGAGACTCTCTCGGCCAATCCTCCCCACCCTATCTCACCATACAATTCCCCGGAGCCACTTCCCCTAAGCAAGCCAAGCAAGTGAGAAGTTTCATGACTCTTCTGGCAGCTGATACAACCCAGCATGGCCCAGTGAATGTGTGGTAGAGCTTCGGCATTCTCCGGTGCTCCCTGGGCCAGGGACACAACAGGGAAACCACAGGCTCACAGTTGTGCCAGAGGACCGCAGAAAAAGAAACTGAACACAACAGCTAGTCCAGGCCAGGCATAACTGGATAACCTCAAAATTAATAGAATGGTACACAAATCTCATTATGCACTAAGGCTTTAACTGTACCAAAGCTCTACACTAAAGGTTAGAGGTCAAAGCTATACAAAATGACACAGATGAGGAACAAAATGAAATCTCAGGCCTCAAGCCCAACAATAATAAGTGCTGAGGACACTAGCTCAGGAGAAATGAATGAATTAACATAGGTGGAAGAAAAGAAACAATAGCAGAAAGGTATAGAGGAACTCAGACCAGAATTAATGTCTAAAATAAAAAAAAGAAACTTTTGAATACATAGCATCTGAAGTAATGAATCAAATCCAGAAACATATGGGGGAAATGCAATGCCTACACAGAACAAGTGCAGAGAACACTATTCTAGCTAAAACATATGAATTAACAGCGTTTCAAGCAAAGAAACAACAGCAGAAAGGTAAAGAGGAACTCAAAGCAAAAATGATTTCTGAAATAAGAAGAATTGTTTGAAATTGTGAATCTGAAGTAGAGAATCAATTCCAGAAATATATAGAGGAAACCCAATTTGGAAAAACTCTGCAGGAAAAGAATTAATAGCTACCTATAAAGAAGACATTGATAAAAAAACAATAGAGGAGATCAGAAATATGATGGATTCCTGGAATAAGCAATACAGAAGAGAAATAGAATACATGAAGCAGAATCTAAGAGATATAGGAGAACTTAAAATCTCAATCACAAGTCTACAAAACTGTTTGAGTGAAAGCAAAGACAGAGATTCAGATCTTGAAGATGCTGGTGTAGCTAGTGAAAAGATGAGAAAGGATCTCCTAAAAACAATGAGGATGAACTGGGTGTGGTAGTGCATGCCTGTAATACCAGCACTCAAGAGGCTGAGGCAGGAGGATTTTTGTGAGCTTGAAACCAGCCTGAGCTACAAAGTGAGCTTAAGGCCAGACTGAACTGCATAGTGAGACCCTGTCTCAATAAGACAAAAATAATAATAATAAAAAATAAGGATGCAGAAAAAAAAAATCCATCACCTGCAAGATGATAAATATGAGACTAATAAGCATCGATGAGAAAAAAGGAGTCAATACAAATTATATAAAAAGAATATGGGAAGAAGTAATAGCAGAAAATTTCCCAAATATGAGGAAACAATCTAACATTCAGGCAACCAAAGCATACAGAATGCCAAATAACTTCAACCCAACTAAAAACACAATGAGACATACAATAGTCAAGATCCCAGAAATACAACATAAGAATAATATATCAAAAGCTGCTAGAGAAAAGAATGAGATCATATTGAAAGGAAAACCAAGCAGAATTCCAGCCGACTTCTCTACACAAACCACGAAGCAAACCATGGAACAGAGTACTTCAAGTCATCTATACCCTGCAAAATGCTCTTTCCAGTTTGATGGAAAAGTGAAATACTTCCATGACAAAGAACAACTAAAGAATTTCATGATGACAAAGCCATCCCTAAACAGGCTACTGAAAGATGTTCTAGAGAGGGACCACAATGACCAGAACTCCATGAAAAAGAACAGAAGGAACCCACTAAATAGGACAAATAATTAAATACAGGACAAAAAGCAGTAAACAGCAGGTAGATAACAAGACAATTATAAGTCAACTCATTTCAATTATAACCATCAATATAATGGACTCAATTCATCAATTAAGAGAAATAGATTGGCACAGTGGATTAGAAAACAAAACCCACCCATATACTGTATATAAGAAACACACTTAACTCAAAAAGATACTCATAGGCTTCAAGTCAAAGGATGGCAAATGAGAGTACATGCCCCAGAACCTCAGAGAAAAGCAGGAGGAGCAATTCTGTTCTCAGACGGTCTCAACTTCAAACCAAGAATGATCAAACAACACAAAGAAGGCCACTACATATTGGTTAGGGGAAATATTCAAGAGCAAGAGGTAACACTCATAAATATCTATGCACCAAACACAGGAGCACAATGATATGAGACAAATCTTACTGGACATGAAAAATCTAATACGCTAGACCAAAGTCCTAATGGGGGACCTTAACACTCCCTTATTCCGAAAAGATAGGTGAATCAGACAAAAAATTAGCAAAGAAGCAGCAGAACTGAAGCAGAACATGGAACAAATGGACCTGGTCGACATATACAGTGTTCCACCAAACCACAGCTAAATGTAAATTTTTTTCTGGTGCACACCAGTCATTTTCTATCATAGATCACATACTAGTCCATATGTCATGCTTAAGTATATGCAAGAAAACAGAAATTATCCCATGCATATTATCTGACCACAGTGCAATGAAACTGGAAATAAATGACAAAAGAAACCAGAAAAAACCACTAAATACATGGAAATTAAACAGCACCTTACTCAGCAATCAATGGGTCACAGAAGAAATTAAACAAGAAACTCAACAATATCTACAATTCAATGACAATTCAACTACAACTTATCAGAATTTATGGGAGGAGATGAAAGCAGTTCTCAGAGGGAAAATCATAGCTATGAACTCAGGAAAACAGAACAGGAACAAATAAACACCCTAATGCTGCACTTCCAACATCTAGAAAAGGAAGAGCATACCCAACTCAGAACCCAAAGATGGGAAAAAATCATAATGATCATAGTAGAAATTAATTCACTTGAGATAAAGAAAACTGTTCAAAGAAATAATGAATCAAAAGCTAGTTCCTTGAAAGACTAAGCAAAATTGATCAGCCACTAGATAACCTCATCAAGAAAAGGAAAGAAAATATTCACATACAAGCAATAAGGAATGAAAAAAGTTAAATCACCACAGTCCCAGTGGAAAATCAGATTATCAATAGCTACTTTGAGAATATTTATGCTCACAGAATAGAAGACAGAGAAGAAAGGCACAGATTCCTCGGAAGGTACAAATTACCAAAACTAAAACAAGAAGATAGCACTACTCTCAGTCACCCAAAAATGTAATAAAAAGCCTGCAGACAAAGAAAAATCCAGGACCTGATTGATTCACAGCTGAATTCTACAAGAAATTTATAGAAAATATAATCTCTACACTCCTCAAACTCTTCAATGAAATTGAAAAGCAAGAAGGCCTCCCAAAATCATTTCTGGAGGCAAGTATTATACTGATTCCAAAACCAGGGAAAGATACAAGTAAAAAAGAGAACTACAGACCAATTACCCTCATGAACATAGATACAAAAATCCTCAATAAAATCCTAGCAAATAGAATACAGCAAATCACTAAGAAGATCATACACCATGACCAGGTAGGATTCATCCTGGGGATTAAAGGACCCACATTATGGATTCAAAAATCTATAAATGTAATACTCTATATTAATAGACTGAAATCTACAAAACACATGATGATCTCAATTGATGCAGAAAAAGCTTTTGACAAAGTCCAACACTCATTCATGTTCAAAGTCCTACATAAAATTGGAATAGCAGGCCTCTTCCTCAATTTGATAAAAGCCATCTATGAAAACCCAACAGCTCATATAATCCCAAATGGGGAAAAACTGAAATCTTTTCCTCTTAGATCAAACACAAGACATGGATATCCTCTATCACGCCTAGTATTCAATAGAGTTTTGGAATCATTAGTTACAGCCATTAGACAATAAGAAATAAAAGCAATAAGAATAGGTAAAGAAGAAGTTAAATTATCACTATTTGCAGATGACATGACACTTTACTTGGAAAACCCAAAAAACTCCACCAAGAAGCTACTAGAATTGATACACAAGTTCAGTAGCACAACAGGGTACTAAGTCAATACTTATAGCATTCCTCTACTCAGATAACAAACACACTGAGAGGGAAACTATAGAAAAATAGCTTTTACAATAGCACCGTGGAAAATGAAATACCTTGGAATTCACTTAACCAAGAAAGTCAAAGATCTTTTCATAGAAAATTACACTACCCCAAATTAAAAAAAAAGAGATCATAGAGGATTTCATAAAATGGAAAGATACACCCTGCTCCTGGATCGGAAGACCCAACATCGTGAAGATGGCCATACTCCCAAAATTGTTGTACAGATTTAGTGCAATCCCTATCAAACTGCCACCAACATACCTCCCAGACATAGAGAAATCATTTCTAAAATTTATTTGGAAGCAGAAAATACCTAGAATACAAAAGGCAATCCCAGCTGACAAAGACAAGGCAGGAAGCATCACAATTCCTGACTTGAAATTATACTGCAAAGCCACTGTGATAAAATCAACATGGCATTGGCAACCTAATAGACCAGAGGATCAATGAAATAGATTAGAAGATGCGGAGGCCTCTATAAACACACTCAGCCACCGATCTTTGACAAAGGGGCCAAACACACTTTCTGGAGGAAAGATAGCCTCTTTAACAAATGGTGCTGGAAAATCTGGCTTTCTACATGTGAAAAACTAAAACTTGACCCAGGTCTACTACCATGCACTAAGCTAAAGTCAAAATGGATTAAAGATCTGAACATTAAAACAGAAACACTCAATCTCCTGGAACAGAAAGTAGGAGGAACTCTTGAAGAAATAGTGGTAGGCAAAGAGTTCATGAACAGCCATGTATTCATACTGGAAACACTTGAAAGAATTAACACCTAGGATCAACACTTATTGAGAAGTTTCTGCACATGAAAAGAAATTATCAACAAAGTGAAAAGACAACCCACAAATTTCAAAAAAATCTTAACTAATAAGCACTCAGACAAAGGTCTGCTCTGTAGAATTTATAAAGAATTAAGATACATTAGGCCCTCAAATTTAAGGACCTACTCCAGAAATGGGCATCTGAGATGAATACACACTTCTCAGAGGACAAAATGAAAGAAGTGAATAAATATGTGAAAAAAGGCTCCACATCACTAGCCATCTGTGAAATGCAAGTTAAAACACCACCAAGATACCAACTCACTCCAGAAAGAATGGCTATCATAAAGAAATCAACCAACAACAAATGTTGGAGAGGAGGTAGGGAAAAGAGAACCCTTGTCCACTGCTGGTGGAAATGTAGACTGGTGCAATCATTGTGGAGATCAGTGTGGAGACTCCCCACAAATGTAAGACTGGAAATGTCATTCAAGATGGCTATCCCCCTACTAGGAATTTTCCCAGGGGACTGAAAACATCGTATCATGGTGATATATGTGTTCCTATGTTTATATGTTTATAGCAGCACAATAAATAATTTGTGATAGCAAAATCTTGGAAACAATCAAGATGCCCATCACATGAGAAATGGTTGAAAAAGAAGTGGTATGAAATATTACTCAGCAATAAAGAATGATAAACTTGAAGCATTTATCATTAAGTGGACACCACTTGAACATATACTCATAAGCAAAATAAACCCGACACAAATGTGCAAATATTATATAGTCTCCCTAGTATAAGGAATCAAAAGAAGAAATTCAAATAGAAAGGTATAACAACAACTAAAAAAAATTTAGTCAGAGTAAACTTAACTGCATATAGCAGGGTAATAATCAGCTTCTCCTCTGGGTGGTTAACAACCTAAATTTGCAGACCAAAAATTGGACAAACGGAAGGGCTGCAATGTCAGCCAACATTTGGCCCTAGCCTTTCAAGGTCAGTGAAGACTCAGGACATAGGAGAACCTGTACTGTAATATCATAGAACTTAGTTGTGCCTCAAATTTTATGATCAAGTAGATTACGGAGCCACAGAGGAATGTGATCAATGATCTATAGTGTGCCTAAGGAGAGTCATATGGAGAGAAAGCTTTCTCTCAGGCTTTCACAGAAAGCAAACTGGTCAAGCAATGGCTGTGACTCATCCACATGGATGACACTGACAAAGGATCAACAGAGTGAGGTACAGAATTACAGGATAAACCCTGAGGGGACTTGATTGACCTCATCAGATGCAAAAGTTACATTTTTTGTTGTATAGGTCTTGCTTTACCTTGGTCTTAACCACCTAGCAGAAAAGTATATAAAATAATGCCATAATAATAAGCTGAGCTGTAAATGCCTCTCATCAACAACTTCCTTGGATAACCCTCTATTATTGTGGCCTGCTGCACTGTGTTGGATTGTTTCACTGAATTCAAGCACCTATAATAACTGAATGACAATAGAATACCCATCTTTGACAGGACTAAACAAAAAAAAAGGGGGGGGGAGATACAAAGAAGAACCATTCTGTGTTTTTTATAATAAATATGCATTTATGGTAAATATGTAGTACTTTTGCATAACTATATGAGAAGAAAGATTTGCACTAATAGTGTTTGGACAGGATATCCTGTCTTCTTTTTGTACTAGGGATATCCACTAGGAAGATAACAATGTAAAAAGTATTAATTATTGACAATGCACTATAATTCAGCCTTCAAAAAAGTTATACAGCTACATTTCCTTAATTCATTGATTAGAGGCATCTGCTCTAATAGTATTTGTGGATAGAGTATCATGCATGCACCTTGTACAAAAAAAGCCACTATGAAAACAATGTGCAGTGCATTAATTGTTGAATCTGTCCTATTAATTTAATTTGAAACTGTCACATTGCTATTTGTTCTTCAATAAAATAAAATAAATTGATAAAAATAAATAAATAAAAAGAAAAATAAATAGTAGCCTGTCCCCCTCCAAAGAAGGAAAGAAAGAAAAAAATGTTCTGGGAACTTCCTATAGTCATGGCATTTCTTATTTCTTACTGAAGCTACTTTGGGGTTCCAAATGGATTTAATTCTTTTCAATACACAACAATAAAATTAATTTAGTCATGAACTGAAGAAGGAACACCAGAAATTAATCCATCATGAAAGATATAACGCTTCCTAGAATGTGCAGGAAGTGCTGGCTGAAGGGGATCATACCTGGGACAGTCCACCAGGCAGGCTGGTATGGCACACAAGACAGACAATTCTAGCACTGTAATATTGAAGTTTGGATCACGGCTCCACTCATTCCTCTGTGTGACCTAAATCAAGTTGTTTAAACCCTCTGATACATTGTATGAGAGTTCCAATGTGCTGCAGCACAAATTCATTGTAAGGGTAGAGTTAATTTGCACAGGTGATAAGCACGGTGCCTTCCATAAAGCAAAGAAATAATTACTTTTAATATGAAAAGGTCCTATAAAGATATATATATGACAGAGAGACCATAAGAGAGAGAGAGAGAGACATATATATGCATGTGTATGTATATACAAGAGAGTTAGGATAGATGTGCAGTTACTTTCTCTTAGTTCAATGAGAAGAAAGGCTTGTACTAATATTGTTTAGACATATAACATGTCTGCATCTTCCCTCCAAAGAACTACTGTGAAGACAACAATTTGCAATGTACTAATTATTGTAACTCTCCTACTAACCTGCTTTGAAGCTGCTTCATTGCTATTTAATCTTTTTCTCTCATTAAAATGAATAAAAACTAAAAAATAGTCAAATAGAATAAAAATGTTGAGCACCACATTGTATAACAGATGATAGAAGCATAATATTAAAGTTTAAGACCAATTACAGTCTCTAAACTTTGGTTTAGTATTTTAACTTGAGGCACCAGAACAATTCATATGTTTCAATTAGATTTCAAAGGGCTACATACAGAAGTCCTTATTTTTTAAATGAGAGACCTGATTCATTCTGATCTCATGACTCAAATATTCCAAGAAAAACTTCAAATCACTGTACTATGGTGGCAATTATTTGGAATGAAATAGTACTTAGATTGTAGGCTATTATTCAGCTTCAGCTCAGCGGCATTAGATGTTTTCATCCCAAATACAGAAAACATAAGACAGTGATAGATGATTATCTGATCTGATTTTCATCCTGAATTTATAAGATAATTTGACAACAATGAGCCCAACAAAAAAAAAGCATACATCAAAATAAGAAAGGTGGCACTATGTATTCCATTTTTCATGCACATCAAATTATCCTTGACATAAGAAACTTGAATTTATTTTTTACTTCTACCATGTTGTCTTATTCTATCTTGGCATCCTTTGTCTTAAAAATAATGACATCTACTTATATCAAGAAGTTGAAGGCTAGGCATTCACTCAATTGTCATATAGATTTTATCATTCTTTCTATTAATTAATAATAAGGATGTTTAAGCTTTGAGTCAACCATAGAACCTTATTTATAGGATGTGTCATTCAGATTACAAATTGATGTAATGAATTCTAATGAATATTTTCCTCCTACAGTGAAGCTTAATCCTCGTTCAAAGTGGATTAGTTAGCATTTAAATTTATCATAGGATCAAGAGTGATTACTGGCCTATCATAAAAATGAATCTTATAAAATACACAGTTCTTTATCACATGCAAGACTGAGGGTGAGCTATTTAATAATTTCTGAGGATGGTGCAGTGCACTGAAAATCTTGCAAATGATGGTCATTCTTGAGTTCTACAGCAAGGCTCAGCCCAGAAAGAATGAGGTCCACTCCTACAAAAAATATTTCCTAAGGAATGAAACAGCTGCATGCTAATGGTTTGCTAAGTTCTTATTATCTGCATTCTCATTGAATTCTCAGCTTCACAATGTGTCACTTTAAGTCTCCTTTGCCTGCAAGATTTTGTAAGAAGCTTTTGAAGACATGAAAGCTCCTGAAAGACTTAGCTCTAAGCTTGAAGTTTGACTCATATGAATAGACAAGAGATATGGTTTAGTAATTGAAATTGCTGTTTTATTTATATCCTCACAGGCTAGGTGTAGGATGGAATTAGCTTTGAGTGTACAGAATGCACAACTCAGAGATACCAAAATAATCAAAGGAATAATAATACCCAAATGCCAAACTTGCGTAGAATAACATTCTCTTTCTGAGAACAAAACTGATAGAAAATATTGAAGTAAATCAGAGTGTTATCTTTCAATGTATCACAATAGGAAGTCAAAGGTCTCCACCAAAACATCCTTTATTTCACTTCATAAATGAAAATGAAAATACATTATCTACTGAACTCACATAAACCTATCACCACAGCACAGTAAGACTCAATGATGTTAATATTTTTGTAAAGAACATTTTTGAAGAAAAGTACAAAATGTTAATAGTAATTGTGTTAGATCTCCCATCACTGAAAAACTGTCTGTACTAAACCAGAATAGTGATTATTTTCATGCAAAATGATATGAGAGAAGTCATCTCTTTTTCTAAACACCCACCCCTCACTGGGTTTGCTTCTTGGTCTTTTGAACTTTAAAAGCTCTATCTTGCAGGCTGAAAAAAAAAAAAAAAAAAAAACACCATTTTTTCTTTGCAAACAAATCCCCTGATTTGGGCTGGAAACTCTATCTCTAGATAACTAGGCTTTATACTGGAATATAATTCATGTTAGTTTTGGCTTTTTATCCCCAATGTTCTTACTACTATTGCACCATTTGTGAGAAAACAGGAGATTTAGAAATTTTATATTGCATATATATGGAATCTCTCTGCTAGCTTGATTTTCTAATGGACAGAGAAATTGAAGAAATTTTTATTGATTTATTGGCTATTCATTTGTATTTCTTCTTCTGAGGAGTATTTATTACCTTCAGTTAACCAAGTTTTTTATTGGAACTTTTACTTTGGAAATTTTTGCATTCTGTGCATATTTTAGATATACACAGAAAAATAGGTTTGTTTTTTTTTTTTTTTTTTTTTTTTTTTTTTTTTTTTTTTTTTTTTTTTTTTTGATGTTTGTTTTGTTGTTTTTTGATGAGAGCTTTCCTTCCAGGATCTACAGTTTTGAAGTTCAGCACGTCCTGGCTTTCACTACCTAGCCTTTTGACCTGCGGGTTTGTAAAGTGCACTGTTTAATACATAAGTCTCTCTGTTTACCCCCAGACAGTAGCACTATGCTTTCCTGCCACACTGGCAGGAAGGTTAGTCCACAGACTTCAGATCTGTGCTGCCATGTAGGCATAAGAGCAAGAGCTTGAGTACTGTGCTTAACTCAAGCAATAATATCAGACCCAGCCTTTTCTGAGTTGGGCCTGGCTTCTCATATGGAGGGTAAGGCCTATGTCTTTCCTGGCCTGAATTTAAACTCAGGATGTGTCTTTCTGGCCCAATCCCTGTCTTTGGCTATCTCCCTTGGCTATCTTTCATCCAGTCACTGCAGGACGGAAAGGCTGGGAACCCTGAAGCAAAGTAGTTTGTACTTGTTCTGAGCCCCAGGTTTGAATAATCAGCCCTTTCCCATAATGGCTTCTGAGCAATCACTCCCCCGCAATATGGTGGGCACACGTGCTTCAGTCCCTCTCTGACTCTTGCCTTATTATCTGGAAGGAGTCACCTTGGAGCAGAGTTTCACTCTGTTCTTATAGCTCACAATGGCCATGGGCCTTGCTGCCCTTTCTCCCTGGAGCTCCCAGATTTGCTTGTTCACTTCTGGAGAGACAGGTTTCCCTCCCCATGAGCCAGGATCCAAGAGCCAGGGAGAGAGTTTAGATTGTCTTGTTCTTTGTTCTATAGAACCTCTCTTCAACTTCTCTATAGCTTCTAATTGTTTATATCAGCTGCTTCCCAATTCCCAGTAACATATTTCTGTTTTTTTCACTAAATTATTATTTTCAGGTGTCTGGATTCAGAAAGGTTGAGCTCTGATACAGAACATCACTTCAGGATTGTCATCATAAATTATCAAGGGGTCAAAGAAATATCAGAGGCTCAATCACAAACTACTTTGAGACAAATATAGAAACAGAATAGCACAACACACAAAAAGTGTGAGATATAACTAAAACATTGCTTAGAAGGATATTTCTAGCTATAAAAACCACCATTAAGAAAGAACAAAGATCTCAAATCAAATACTAAATTAAAACAGAAAAACAGGATGGATTAAACATAAAGCAAGATAAGAAAGAAAAATGAAAATATTGAGAAAAAATAATGAAACTAAAATCTAGCTGTGGAAAACCAAACAAACAAAATTAATTAGTTAGGGGGTCGGGGAGATGGTTCAGTGAAATAAGAGCTTCCCTAGCAAGCGCAAAGGCCTGAGTTCAATCCCCAGTTCTGCAAAAAAAATTAATTAGCTAAATCAACAACTACACAGACAGAGCATTCAAATGACTAGAGTATGAAATAAAAATTTATAGAAATGACCATGTAACTTAACAAAATAGACAGGATGCAAGAAAGATCCAAATTGTAAAAGCTAATTCAACAAGGAAAGGCATGATGAAACCCAAAATGCATTTTTTAAAAATTAAAATGCCTCCAAAAAATAGGAATAAGAAATTTCCCACTTGATTTTGCAAATCTTAGATTACCTTCATACTCAAACTGAGTTTAACAGTTTTCAGAATATGAATGAAAAACTCCTCAATATAATAATAGCCAGTTGAATCTAGAAACATACAAATAGAATTATGAATCATGGCCAAGATTTACCCCATAAGTGAAAGATTATTTTAATATCGTCAAATAAATTAGTAGAATACATCCAACCAGTAAAATAGAAAAGAAAAATCATATGAACATCTAAATAGATGCAGAGAATTTTTAGAAATAATCCATCTTTTATGAATAAAAAATATCTGTGAGCTGAAAATAAAGTTCTTTCATATCATAAAAGGCATTTATAATTATCTATAATTAATATTTTGTGTAATAATGAAAAGCTAGATGTTTTCCTCTAAGACCAATAGTAAGACACAGATCTTTGCTATCACAACCTCCATTTATTGTATCAGATGCTCTATTGGGTCTGATTAGTCAAGAAAAAGAAAATAAAGGCATCAGTATTGGAAAAGAAGTAAAACCCTCTCTATTTAGAAATCATACAAACTTAGGTAAAAGAATCCACTAAGAAGACATAAGGACTAATAAGCAGTTCACTAAGTTTTCAGAATATAAAAGAACAATACAAAATTTAAAGATGAGAATGTAGCTCAATGATAAGAGACATTGCCTAACATGTGTAAGGCTGAATTCAAAGCATAGCATCCTAATCCAGAGAGAGAGAAAGAGAGAGAGAGAGAGAGAGAGAGAGAGAGAGAGAGAGAAAGTCAGAGAGAGGCAGAGACAGAGAGAGAACTTCTGAATGCTATCAGTGAAGAATCAAACAATGAATTCCCATTGGCAACAGTATCAAAAAGAATAAAATACTTAGATATAAATTTAACAAAATAAGTGAAGAATCTATGCTCTGAATATCAAATATTGTCAAAATAAAGATCAAAACAAATGGAAAAATATACCATATTTATGAACTGAAATATTAAGCAGTGTTAGATGTTAATATTCCCCAAATAGACTCACAGATGCACTTTAATCCCTGCAAGAATTCCAGCTGACATCTTGCTAGAAATTAAAATTCACTGGAATTGTTAAGGGACCCCTAATAACAAAACAATCTTGATAAAGAACATTGTATGAGGACCCACAAGTTCTAGTCTCAGTTGAATAAAAAGCAGTGGTAATAAGGACATCAGGTAGTGGGAAAAGAATAAACGCAGACTAGTAGAACAGGATTGACAGCCCAGAAATAAATCCACAACTAAGGATAGTTTTTTGTTTTTTTTTAACAGATGCTTCTGGGTTAATTTACAGCAACATGCAGAAATCAATGCCTCAGCCTCACCTCATAGAATTTACTAAAATTTATTTAAAACAGATCAAGAACTTAAACATAAGAACTAAAATGATAAAGCTTTTAAAAGAAAAGATAATAGTAAATCTTCAAAACCCTGAATTTGGTGAAATTTGGACCAAACCATGGTCCACAAAAAGAATAAATTTGCCTTCAATAAAGAAAATATTTCTGACCTTAAATGATGTCATTAAGAAAGTTAATGAAATAGAAAGTGTCTCTGTAAGTCAGGTCTGAAAAGCAATTTTGATGCAGACTACATAAAGAACTCCTACAAGTCAAGGTCACAATACAGCCCAATTTACAAGTGAAAAAAAATGGATCTGAATATACATTTCTACAGGGGAGAGGTACAAATGTAAAATAAGCCCATAAAAGATGCTCAGCACCATTAGTAATTGGAAAAATACAAATCAGGAAATCAGAACAAGATACTGTTTCAACCCCACTTGGGGAAATAAACCACAAAGTCAGTTGAAAAGTGTTGAAGAAATTATAGAAAAATCAGTTTCAAACACTGTTAGTGAAAAATCATAATATTCCACTACTAGAAAAATCTTCCTGCAGTTCTTCAAATAATTAAACATCTAGTTGCTCTGTGACTCTATATATTCCAGTCCTCCACTCAAAAGAAATAAAAACATGTCAACACAAAAGCTTACACAGAAATATTTACAGCAACATTATTAATAACAGTTAAAAGTTGGAAAGTATCCAAATGTCTATCAATTGATGAGTGGATAAACAAATGTGCTAACTCTGTACTGTGGACTATAAGTTAGCTTTTAACAGTAGGAACTAATGGTACATGTTGTAGCAAGAGTGAACCCTGAAAACGTTATGGTAGCTAGAAGGAGCAACTCCCCAACAAATACACATGATATGACCAATTTTACATGAAAGTCTGGAATGAGAGGGCTGGATATATTGAAAGAAAATCAGTGATTGCTATAAAGTAGAAAGACTTGGAGATGAGGAACAGTAACTGTAGAGTGAACAGTTTTTTATCAAAACAATAAAAATATTCTAAGATTTACTGTGGTGATGGTTGCATATATCTTTGAGTACATTAAAGTCACAATTTAATAGGTGCAAATAGTATCATGCTAAACTATATCGCAATAAAGTTGTTAAAGACAATCAAATGTTTCCTTTTCTATTAAATGTCTGTGTTTATGGATTCAAAATAAATAGGGTCTAATACATCTCTAAATATGCATATTAATCCACTTAGTGGTAAAGCCAAATGTGATTGCCAACACAAATAATTCAAAGAATTGCTCGTCATGGTAGTTTGATATTATTCTTTGCCTGAAATTGTTAGCTTTCTACTCATTGATTTTCCTTAGATTTTTCTCCCAGCATGAAATATGCTTGTCAGTTTTCTCTCAATTATTCAATTATGTGGCAGCAAGCCATACCTTATGGCAGATAGGTGATAGACAGTCAGATACATACATACGTACATGGATCCTTATCGTTCTGTTTCTGTAAGAATACACACTAAAACAGTTATTAATGGGAAAGTCTAGTTTCACAGATTATACATTTTATGAAAAGTGAAATAGAAAATTCAGTATATTAGTTTCTTTTTGCTGTGGCAACAAATTACCAAAAATAATAGCTTAAAGCAATATTCATTTATTAACTTAATAGTTTTGGACTTAAAATTTGACAAGAGACATCTGTACACAATCACCCTGGTGGCAGGGTTTTGCTCCTTTGTAGAACCTCAAGGGAGATAATTTCCTTGCCTTTTCTAGAAACTACCTGCATTCTTTGGCTCATGGATGGTTCCCTTCTTCTTCAAAACTAGCAAAATCTTTTGATTCTTTGTCACAGCACATCACTTTGATTCATGATTTTATGATTCCCTTTTCTGCCTTTAATGAGCTCTTGTAATTACATTGGACTCCATCAGATAATACAAGAAACTCCTGTCATCTGTGGGTCAGTGTTATGATTTGTATCTAGGTGTCCCCTCAAAGCCTCATGTAGTCATTGGGGCAGGCTTCTAGAGTTTGTGATCAACTCATGATTCAGTGCTGGGATTATGGGTGTGACGGTGCACACACCCTGGGGCTTATAGCCTGCAGGCAACATAAGGGAGGGAGAGGGTTCTGTTCTGCCACCATAGCTGCAGCTGCTCTCTTTTTGTTCTTGCTATTTTCTTCCACCATGAAGTGCTGCCCTCTGCCATGTGTCAACTGCCTTGGAGCCACCTGAGTATGGAGTGAAATCTCCACAAACTGTGAATTAAACAAGCCTTTCCTTGCTTAATTTGGGATGTCAAGTATTTTGGACCAGCAATGAGAGAAAAGCAGGCAAGGCAATCAGTTACTAAACAACCTGTATCCCCGTTGTAATCTTAATCCTCCCACCTTACCATGGAAAATAGCATATTCACCATTCCCAGAATTTGGACACAAAGCTTTGGGGGATATCATTCTTTCAGTCATAACTGGCAAGTGTAAAGAAAAGTCCTCTGGTCTTCCCTGAATTTGTTTCTTTTCATACTCTAGTGTTGCCTGCCCTTTCTGAATAAACTGCTTGCACCTAACCTAGCATTTGAATTCTGAGGAAACTGAGACTAAAACAGTTATGCTTTACAAGATAATTTGAAAACATGGCATCCAGCTTTTTTAAAAAAGCAGCAAAAGCAATTATTTAGAGCGGATATAGCATTATAGCATATAAAATGCATTTGGCAGACTTGCTAAGACATTATTATGCAAAGTTACAGGATGGACATAAGCTCATACAGTTTCCTTCCCAGAGAAAAAGTGGAAAGGAGAAGATGAGAGTTTTGAAGACTGAGGTTACAGAGGACGTTAACCATTCCCACAATAATGGCATTCATCTGTTCACGACAGCACAGGCCCCATAAACCTATCATGTCCATCTCTTTAGCCGTTGCAATGGCTATTACCTTTCCATACTAGCTTTATAGGGGTCCTTCAAACTATTGCAATGAAGTTCAGTGGGATATTTTGGCATGTGTTTAACAATACAGAACAGTTAAGCTAAAATACGGCTTTCCTAACTTTTACTGAGAGGCTCTGCCATTCCGATGAATGAAAAATGCATTGAAATCCATTTGTGAAAGATAGTTGTGTGAATAATTAAATGTTACTATCATGTTCTTCTTGGTTCCATGATGAACACCCTAATTTCTCAATGACTGCCATATGGTGCAAGGTTTAGCTCCATTTGGCCCCCAAGAATGCGTTCATTTTTAATTGTTATTCTTACACAAGTTTGCAGGGCCAGGAGACGGCTCAGTGGAATAAGTGCTTCCCTGGCAAGTGCAAGGGCCTGAGTTCAATCCCTGGTTCCACAAGAAAAAAAAAATTCTTATGGGGTCTGGGGAGATGGCTCAATGGAATATGTGCTTCCCTAGCAAGTGCGAGGGCCTGAGTTCAATCCCTGGTTCTTGCAAAAAAAAAAAAAAAAAAAAAAAAAACAGAAGTAAAACTTACACAAGTTTGCACACAAAAACTCTTGAGTGTAACAAGACATTTAGCTCTGTGGATTTGGTCACTTCCCCTCTAAACAACATGGAAGATACCATTCATTACAAAATGCCTTGCTAACTGCTCGTAATCCTTGAAGTTCTGTCATCCAAGCCAGGTTTACTATAAATCAAATGTAATTGGCTTACATCATCCTAAATAAAATTTTAAAATGCTTGAAACACATGGGATATGTTAAAAGAAGTAAATCTGATTTAGGAAGGTAGATGCTACATCCATTGTAAGTAAACACACAGACATGTACATCATCTAATAACTAAGTGTATCATGAAGCCAGATCACTCCCGGGTACTAGACTTTGGTTTACTGCTACATACAAATTATGCAAAGCCATTAGGGAATGAGGATGCAGTGCCAGATCATTACAAAATTTAAAAATAAAAGCAAACATAACATCATGGCTTGAGTTGAATGTCACAAAGACGTTGTGGCCAAAGACAGAGTACCATGGCACAGCTTGATTAAATGTCTAGTTCCTTCAATTAACAGGAAAAACTATTTCTCTTCCCCTTGCCAAAATTACTCTGCAGGGTAAGGATGGACCTGTCCCAAATGGGCTGGGAGACAGAACCTTAGGATACGAGGCCATCCCAGACACAGACTGAAAGTCTGCAAACAGGAATGCCAGAGGATCACCCAGGGAAACTTGATCTTGGTTTTTACAAAAGTATACAGTATCCTAGCCATTCGTGAAATGCAAATAAAAACAACACTGAGATACAATCTCACTCCAAAAAGAATGGCTATCATAAGGAAATCAACCAACAACAAATAGTGGAGAGGTTGTGGGGAAAAGGGAACACTTCTCCACTGCTGGTGGGAATGTAGAACGGTACAACCATTGTGGAGGTAAGTGTGGAGACTCCTCAAAACAGTAGGACTAGAAATCCCATTCAAGCCGGCTATCCCCCTACCGGGAATTTTCCCAAAGGAACTGAAAACATTGTATCATAGTGATATATGTGTACCTATGTTTACAGCAGCGCAGTGTGTGATAGCAAAATCTTGGAAACAACCAAGATGTCCATCACATGAGGAATGGTTGAAAAAGATGTGGTATTTCTATATAATGGAGTATTACTCAGCTATTAAGAATGATAAGTTTGAAGCATTTATACTGAAATGGATGGCACTTGAACATATACCCATAAGTGAAATAAACCAGACACACATGTGTAAATATTGTATAGTCTCCCTCATATAACAAGCGAAAAGCAGAAATACAAATGGAAATGTACAACAACAACTAAAGACAATTGAGTCAGATAAGGCAAAGTGAATGGCATATGCTGCAGGATACTAATCAGCTTTTCTTCTGGATGGTTAACAACCTAAGTTCACAGATCAAAATTGAAGAAATAGAAGAGCCATAGGGCCAGCCAACATTTTGGCCCTAGCCTTTCAAGGTCAGCGAAGACTCAGGACATAGGAGAACCTGTACTGCAACATCATGAAATTCAGATGAGCTCCAAATTTTCTGAACAAGGAGATTATCGAGCCACAGAGGAAAGAGATTCAAGTTCTATACTGTGCCTGGGGAGAGTCACATGAAGAGAAAACTTTCTCTCAGGCTCTCACAGAGAGAAAACTGGTCAAGCATTGACCATGACTCATCCACATGGATGACACAGACAAAGGATCTACAGAATAAGCTACAGGACTACAAGATAAACCCTGAGAGGACTTCACTGACCACATAAGAAATATAAAGTTCATGTGTTGGTATATAAGTCTTGATCGATCTGGGTTTTAACCATCCAGCAGAAAAGTATAAAAATGAAGTATACAACGTGGGGCCATAATATTAAGCTGAGCTGTAAATGGCTATGGTCGACAACTTCTTTGAATAACTGACTATTGTTGTAGAATGCTGGACTGTGTTGGATTGTGGTGTCGAGTTCAACCACCTAAGTTAGTTGAATGACAATGGAGTGCCCACCTTTGACAGGTGTAGACAAAGGAAAGGGTGTAGAAAGGAAAAATCATGATGTGTGTGTATAGACAGTACAGTTGGAATAGATAACGCTGTGCTTCTACATAATTCTATGAGAGGCAAGATCTGCACTAATGGTGGTTGGACAAGATATTATGTCAGCTTCTAGTACTATGGTCATCCACTAGGAAAATAGTTATTGAATTCTTGGTATAATTCAGGTATAAAAAATAAGATAAGTAAACAGCTACACTCTTAATTTGCTGATAAGAGACATCTGCTATAATAATGTCTGTAAGTATAATATCATGTATGCACCTTGTACGTACCAAAACATTATGAAAACAGTTCGCAATGTATTAATTTATTGAATCTGTCTAGTTATGGTGTCTTAAAACTGTCTGATTGATATTTGTACTTCAATAAAATAAAAAATAAATTAAAAAAAGAAAAAAGTATACAGTATCAAGATTTGGGGACATTGGTCATACATTAATTGTAGAAAGGATAAAGCTAATCTATATCTCAGATAAGTCAAAGAGAATCAAGACTTTCAAATGCAAGGAAGCATGAGAGGTCTGCCTCTGCCTGTCTCTAGTTAAGCATTCAGGAGTTGGTTTAGTCACTGAAAAATATTTAGCAATGCCATTTTGTTAGACACGATATCAGCTATCTCTAATTTGCACTGTACTCAAGAAATGCAACAGTGGAGTGTGTGCTGAGGTTCCTAATCGGAGATGGAATTTAGACAGGCCAAACAATTAGATGACAACAAACACTGCAGTCCTTATTTTCATGTCTCTACAACTTATAATTTCACTAAGTTGTGCCCATGACAATGAATACATCACAGTGCTGCTGGAGGAATCCTGGGTTTTCCACATGGCCAGGTAGCATGTGACACACTACAGGTAAAGCACACCAAGTAAATAAATTTGAGTGGGAAGCCACAGCTCCAGACCTTAAGTTAGGTGCAGATTACACAGCAAATTTGCTATAATGAGAAATAATAAACACAACTACAGGCCCCCTAATTCTAACCAGTGTTTAGCAAAGTCATTTCATCTTTCTGATCATGCTATAATCATATTCTGATTCTATTAAAATATTAAATATCAACCAGGCTCAGCCAAACATGCCTATAATCTCAGCACTCACAGAAAGCTGGAGGAAGGAGCATCATAAGTCTGAGTCTTGCTTGAGTTAATTACTAAGACCCTGTCTCAAAATTAAAACATAAGGATTTAGCTCAGTCATAGAATATTTATGGGTTTAGACCCTAGTACCAAAACTAAAAACAAACAAACAAAAAGATGATAGCCATGGAACTTGCTCTAAGTGGCACTTGGCTATATCACCTAATATAATTCAATCTTATTTTTTGGGGTGGTTTTGTATATATGTGTGATTCTGGGATTAAATCTAGGGACTCTGGCATGATAGGCATACATAACATCACTACACCACAATTTACCCTTTATATAATCAAACAAACAAAGTACATCTCAGCATCAAGTTTTGCAATCCCTCTTTCT
This sequence comes from Ctenomys sociabilis, assembly GCA_004027165.1. NCBI lineage: Eukaryota > Metazoa > Chordata > Mammalia > Rodentia > Ctenomyidae > Ctenomys > Ctenomys sociabilis. The sequence continues at coordinate 94,346 of PVKA01001258.1, forward strand.
GAGTTGGCTTTTATCCTTGAGTCTCTTTCCTTAATATCTATTATAGTCTGTGTGTAGTTTTCCCCCTCAAAGCCTCAAGCAGTCAAGGGGCAGACTTCTAGACTTTGTGATTAACTCATGGTCCAGTGCTGGGATTATGGATGTGAGTGCTGCTGGGATTATGGGTGGGACTGCCCCACCTGCCAGAGGCAGACAGCCTGACTGTATCGCAAGGGGGACAACCTTGCTCCCCGTTGCTACTTCTCCTCCCCTTGCTCTTGCTGTTCTGTTATTTTCTGCTGTCATGAACAGCTGCCCTCTGCCATGCCACCATGGAGCCAGCCAAGTAAGGGCTGAAACCTCCACAAACTGTGAGCTAAATAAACATTTCCTTTCTTAACTTTGGGTGTCAGGTATTTTGTCCCAGCAACAGAGAGAAGTAACTGAGACAATACCTCAATCACAGTTCCTTTTGTCATCACATAAAGCATCATTTGCCCAACGCCAGCAGGGAAATCCGTCTTTGCTAAAGCTCCAGCTTGGGTTCCTTAAAGGATAAGAAAGGTGAAGCTTGGGCCATCTCAGGAGTGAGTCAACACTTATCTAAGATCCATGACCCTAGTCATAGGGACCCTAAGCCTATTTTAAGTGTATCAGAAAGACCTATTATGCATCTTAGATTGCCCTCTGAGAAGTTAAAAAGTAGTAGGTGCCCGATTCTTTTTTTTTCCTCCTGGGGTTACATGCATTTTCTCAGTATACTGATGTCCTACGCTATATAGTCCATTTCACAGTAATAGCTAAGATTATTGATTTATTTCAATACCGGGGATTGACAAACTAAACTACATCCCCAGTCCCTTTTCAACATTTTATTGGAGGCAGAGTCTTCTTCAGTCACTAACTTTCCTGGCTCGGCTTGAACTCCAAATTCTTCTGCATCAACCTTCCAGAGTGCTAGGATTACAGTGAGCACTACCAAGCCAGGCTATATTTTCTTTTCTAGTGTTAAAAATACATTAACTGACATAAATATTAATTAAAAATTTAGCCAGAGTAACGTAATGTGTGTGTGTGTGTGTGTGTGTGTGTGTGTGTGTGTGTGTGTTTAGAAGTCTGAATTAAAAATTTGAGAACAATTCATTGTATGAGAACAGGGTAGAGGGTTCACACAGAGATCCTGGAGGGAAGAGCTGAGAAGGTACAGTTGAAATGTCAGGATCAGGATCACAAATGCCACTTTGATCACACCAATGCTCTGCAGAGGCCCCAACCTGCAGGCAGGCAGGTGAAAAGCAGTCATTTTGTTCCCGGCTTGAGCAAGCAGGTTTCCTTTATAGATGTATCATGTTAGTTTGCATAAATTACTTCAGCCTGGCTACATACTAACACCTTGGCTCCAGAGCTGGTTCTGCTGCTGCTGGAAGATTTTATAGATTAGGCTGTCTTTTGACCACATATTAATAGAGCTTTCCTCAGCAACCAACAGTGATTAATGAGATGAAAAGACAAAATGCCCCACTTGCTGCAGAAGCCCCAAAACAGAGCAGAATTAATAAGAGGGGGAGAGAGAGAGGGGAGGGAAAGGAGGGATAGAAGGGAGGGGAAGAAACAGGGGGAGGGAGTTGAACAGGGAGAAGGAGAGGGAGACAGAGCCTGAAGCCACTCTAGCAAAATGTAAAAGCCAAATCAGCTGCCTGTTTGGCTTGACTTCTAATGATGCTGTCTGTAAATGAGTTAGTGCCCTCTGCCTTATTATACTAGAAGCAACCAATTTAACAGAAATTATATATTCCCACAATAATTACCATGTGCACCAAGTATTTTTTACCTGACTATAGATTGTAATATTAAGAAACTAAAAAAAAAAAAAAAGACTATATCCTCATTACTCCATACTTTGGCAAAACAAATTGACTCTAAAAATTAAAAAGAGGGCTGGAAAGATACCTCAGTGGTCTAAGCATCTTCCTGGCAAGCTCAAGAACCTGGATTTGAGCTCTAGTACTCCATGCCATACTGGCCACCAGAAACTGGGCATTGCTTGCACACCTTTAATCCCAGCACTAGAGAGGTAGAGACTGGAGGAGCACTATGAGTCCCAGCTGTGTATCAAGACACTGTAACAAAATTTAAAAAAAAATTATAAGAGAAGAAATCTATCCCAGCTGTGGGAGTACACTGAACTTAGAGTCTGTGATGCAAAGCCTAGACAGGCCATCCTGGGCTCTGAACATTTATATTAGTTCTTATGGCATTTTCAGAGGAGGAGGCACCAGAGGAACACAGCTACTGGGTCTGCACTGGAGGTGAGGTGTGGCTTCAATAGAAAGAATCATTTTATGTACACGAAAAAGACGACTTTGCAAGAGAATGACAGCGTGCCATGTAGTTCTGACTCCTAGCTGTTAGGTCCTTCTCTACTCATCTTTCCTCTGCAACAGCTGGGATCCACCCAAGAGGGATGCTCTGGCCCAATGGACACACTATAGGATCTCATTAAATAGCTGGCAAAGTCCCTGCCCTAAGAACTTCCTCTGCTTTTCCTCTCACCTGTGCTTTGGGAAAGGTATGCTCGCCGCTGCAAGCACTGTGGCCGGCTGGGGTACCACAAAGGCAGTAATTTTTCATAAGACTTGAGCAAAAGTCACCAAACTAAATTTAACATAAAAATCTGTTAGGGATGTTAAGAAACAGTCTTGATTCTTTTTTCAAGTCACCTGGCATATTTCATAGTTCATCTTTTTTTCTTACTAGAATGAAAGCTGTCTACTGCAAGGGATTTCTCTCTTCTTTGTTCACTGCATGAGACAGCACCTGGGGCAGTACCTTGCAGGAAGAAAGCAAATAAATATTTTGAATAATTGATACTTAGATTCCCAATCACTTTGTATCATACACACAGACACACATGCGCGCACACACGCACACACACACGCACACACACTTGATTCTCAGAACTATAACAAAAAATGGGCCAAATTTTGAAACAATTAGATATATTCTGACATTAAGCTATGTCATTAATAGCAGCTTTTTTTTTACTAAAAGTAAGTAAGATTAAAAAATAATGATTGCTATGATATCCAAGGGATGATACAAATATTTATGGTGGAAAAAATGTGAAAATTTTATTTTTGACTCCATGTGATTTGATGCAGTCAATAAAAACTTAATAATACCTAAGATGTGTCATAATCCAAAATAAGATAGATGAAATAGAAAACCCTCCCTGAATCCCAGAACCTTTTGGCAAATGTCCTACAAAGATTTTTCCTATAATTTGTTCTGATAAACATGTAACAATATATAACCAACTTATTTTTATGCTTTTAGGAGTTGTGCAGAGCATATGGAGATTACAGTCCCTGTCTTTATTATGTGAAAGAGAACACAGATAGATCTTCAGCTGTCTTTTATTCCTAATGGGAATGCTTTCCTTCACCATAAACATAGAGAAGCAAGTCCTTTCTTTTATAAAATGAACCTGTTCAAGTGGCAAGAAAAACTACTTTTATTGTAATTTAAAAGTAAACCATTCAGCACAATCAATTAAGCAAGTCTTTGTGGCTCTCTGTGAGTGTGTAAACGTGTGTATGTGTGTGTGTGCGTGTGTGTGTGCGTGTGTGTTGTACTGTTTTTGCAAGCATTGCCCTTTGTACCATTGTTCTAGCGATTTTCTTATTTTGGCTTGCATAAGCCAATTATGAACTAATTTTACAAGATGAAATACTTATGTAGTAATACCCCATTATCCATGAGGGAGATATATTACAAGATATCCAGTAGTAGATACTTCAAATTATACATAACTCTATAAATGCTACATAATATTGAACCCTATAAACACTGTATTTTTGTATGTATATTCCTATGACTGTGTTGACTCACAAATTAAGCTTATGAGACTAACAATAATAACTAATAATAAAGTGAAAAGTTAGAACAACATTTTATAATATATTCTATGATAATGTGGTCTGTCTTTAAAGGGTCAAAAGAAAAATTAGTATTTTCAAAATGCATATGGATGTAAACTGAAGTTCTGAAAGGCAAAACCATGAATAAGGAGGATGATTTAATTTGTCTCTTAAATAAGGAAGATTTAATATTGCTCTAATTTTGTCAGTTTTAAGGCTGGCGATGTAGTCCCAGTTACTATTGATCTAGTAAAGTAGAGAATTACCTTTGCTTTCTAAGATGATTTCATGGTATTTCTGAGAAATGACCTACCATCTGGTTATTTTGTATTTTTATTACTGGTTCAATTCAAGAATAATGTTCAGAACAGTATTTTCTGTCTCCAAGTATTTACCAACACCCAATAATCTATACTTAGATGTTAACCAACCACAATGAAGCACTATACAATATTAGTATACAAAACTCACTGTTATTTATTGCAGAAAATGTATAGCAGTATATATCTATTACTACACAAAATAGATATAAAATCATAGGAGATAATGATCTCTGTATTAAAGCTGCACTTCTAATCAACTGGCTTTAGTATTGAAAATTCTGTCTTTTAGTACAGAAAGCACTACTACTCTGAATGCCAAAGAATTCTGAATGCCAAAGAGCCACATTTGGGAGACAGGCAAATGGGATCTGTGATCTGTAGCTAAGGGATCCTACGCTGCCTTCCATATAGTACCATGGGACGCAAAGGAATTTGGAGTCTGCACCTGGAAGAAAAAGGGGTATACTGGAAACAGTTAAATAATTCTCCAAGAATTTATGGTTGGTTACAATTTAGTAATTATAACATTTTCATCAATAAGAGCAAATTACAACAATCCTCAACTTGTAGCATTACTAAACGATTATCAGAAAAAAATAGAAAAAATAATGAGATAGATAAACTATATGCTCCTACTCGGGGAATAAGAGACTGCAGGTTGTCCAGCTTCTGTCTGGCCATCATGGCCCATTTCCCCTGAATTTGTACCTGTTAGTGCACATTTTAGAAAACCTCTCAAGAGAAAACATAAAAGCTACACTGGAAAGACAAAGTTCAATAAGTGGGCGAGAGCTCAACAGGCCTCCTGTGTTTATCCCCCCAGGGCAACCTTTCATCCTTTCTCTGCCTTTTCTCTCTTCAGCTTCTCTGGCTTCGCCAAAATGTGGCCATCTTTTGCTTTCTTCCATTCAAATAACAACTTATTACAGCTCTTGTGGGAGTGGTATAAATATTACCCTAAACCTAACAAAATACAAAGAAGTCTCCTACCTGTTCGCCCTTTGCACACACGTGTGGAAGCACACATGCAGATAAGCTGGAGATGAGGACATACATAGCAACTGGGGTGAGAAGCTATATAAGTTTAGTTTCTCAGTTTTTAATTTCTATTTCAATGGAACCCAGGGAAACTGTAGCAATTAAAAAAAATAAACAGTGTGGGGGGACCGGGGAGATGGCTCAATGGAATAAGCACTTCCCTGGCAAGCACAAAGACCGGAGTTCAATCCCCAGTTCCACCAAAATAAAAATAAAAAATGAAAAAAATAAACAGTTTGAAAAAATAACACATTTTATTTTTTAAATTTTATTTTAAAGATGAAATGCAAGCAAAAGACAAAAACAGGAAAAACAGAACACAAAACTTTAAAAATGATACAAAATTTCAAAACAAGATAGTAGAAAATTAACAATGGTTGTTAGATCATATTGTTATCTTGAAAGTAATTGATCAGATTACCAGATATAGATATGCAAGATGTATCAAAAATTAAATATTAACTATTCCTTTCAATAAACAAATAGAAATTATAGCCTAATTATTTTAGCTATCTTGTGTAAGTATATGATAGTATGTAATGTATAGGTATAGATACACAGATATATATGTATATCCCTCTCTTCTCTCCTTTCTCCTATCCCAGTTGTTCTTTCCTTTTAAAGATAAACATAACAACTAAACAGGGTTTTAAATCTCTCCAAATTAATAGTAGACTCTACTTAAAAGCACTTCACTATAATTAGCCAAAGTATGGCAGAGAGATTTAACCCTCTCTGACTGCCTGTCATAGCTTTTCTGCTCTTATTTCATGGAAACTCAAAAAAATTGGTAGAATAAAGCAAGAAAAAGTTTTTCTAACATCTTTTCTCTCGCCAATAGAACATTATTCAACCTCTTGCCAGTCCCAAGCATTGCTAGGCCAAGGAGTGTGAAATAATTGGTAACCTCAGGAATCCTTTTCTCCTGTTTAATATGTACTCCATGAAAAGGAAGTAGACAGGTAGATATGGAATTAACCATGTTTTTGTCTCCAGTTCTGTTAATATAAAAAGATTTTCTCTCTGTTACAAGACAGAAAGATACAAACTCCAGGAAATAGTGTTCATAAATAAACTACGTGATAAGATTTAAGCTTTTAAAGAAAAACCTGCTGATCTTATCCATCATCTGCCAGCCTGTTCATGCCAGGGTTTCCCTGTGAGCCTTGCCTGTAATCACTGTCAGTGCATCTTCACCATTCAGCAGATGATGAGCTACTATGGGGGTCGGGTTGGTATTAATCACAGATAGTTAGGCTCCAAGTTCTACCTGAAAATTCTTCTTTCCTTGAGGCTTCTTAATGGAGCCCAACATATGAAATAAAACAAACACACTCCTTTACCAAATTCCTCCTACAGTTCTACTTAGCTATCATTTCTCGTGCTTTTGTTGTTTCAGCAAATACTGCTGAGTATCTACTAAATATCAGGGACTTACTATTGCTATTGCTCTATTGAGTTAAGTAAGTTTCTCTCTTCTGGAATTGACAACCAAGAACAGATAGAAGCAATCGGTCAGTAAAATAATATAGGCAGAACTTGAACCACCACTTAGATGAAAGCAAAATAAATGTATATGAGGGTAATGGAAAAAGCTCAGTATGGCAATAGGATAAATCATTGACCAGTCTTAAAAAATAACAAAATGTCCAGATTTAAATCATTAGAAGAGAAAACCACAAATCAAATAGGGAATGTTTATTTTAATGAGAAGAAATTGATATATTTTAGGAAGCAAAAGGAAGCCCAGGATGCTAGAGGGCAGCAAGTGGAGAGGAGAGTGAAAATTTGGAGAGTTAGAGCACAGCCACTGCCCACTGGGCCCTCATGATCATGACAAAGGCTGTTTCACTCTAGTTGGGAGAAAAAAATGGAGTCCCAAATTAGAGTAGCAGTGAAAATGGGGAGAAAGTGCTGGCCTCAAAAGGCATTATACTTTAAGAGAATAAAAGACTTTGAACCAGTGGTTTTAATTGGCTCCGATAGTCTTCTAGCTTACATAGTATACATTACAAAGTAATGCTTGAATACAGAAAGGAAAAAATAACTGATGGGGGTTGACTGAGGATTGAAGTTTTTCGAAGACAACAGAGAAAAAGACTGGGAAGTGGAGAAAAGTTGCCACAAAGAATGTGACAAAGTGTGCTACGTCCAGAGACCCTGTCGGGCATAGAGACTTTACCAAGAGGATCCTTGTAGTGGACAATTTCACAAAGAAAACGTAAGTGTACTAAGGGTTCAGTCCGTTGTCACTGTTTATAAAAATGACAGTGCATATTTTAAGCTGGTGTTCAATGCCTCTCATTCTGCTATTAAAATTAAAGAATGAACAGAGAGGTGCCCATGATGCCGAGCACCTGAACCAGTAAGCGTGACTTCTAAGGATGGATTTTCTTCACTGCCGTGCCTGGTGCATTAGGATTTCTTTCACATCAGACAAGGAACCAAGTGCCACATTTCAGAAGCATATGCCAGCCAACTGCCCAAGGGTTTCAGACAATGATAGACAACAGCAGAAGCCTTGGGATTAGAGAGTGCAGGTGACCTTGCTGTTTGGGGTCAATTCCTCTGGTTGCCCCCTGGGCACCTAAGAGCAGCTGCAGCTACCTGTGAATCAGTTTCAGTAGTGAGAGTCCAGACTCCTAAATGGCTTCAGCTTACTGACATCAGTCTGCTTCCCCCTACCGCAGAGGCAGCGCCAGGGTCAGGAGTTCAAGCACACTCAGCACCTGCTGAGTCTTTAATTTAAAAGAACAAACAAGCAAATGAAAATACTTTTTGTTTTGTCCACCCCTACTCTGTTTTTACCTATTTGCTTTCAAAACTTTCCAAACACTTCTACATGACTCTCTAAATTACATCCTCTCTTCTTAAACTATCTTAAGGTGACTGATTTCATAATTACACTTCAAGAAAAAAGGCAAGAAAACAGGGAGACCAGAAAGATGAATGGAAGCCAGTACTGCTGTGGCCAGAATCCAGATGTTAAATCCAGAAAAGTTAGAAAGGACAGTATGCAAGAATTCAGCATGAACCGAGATCTCAGAATTATTATACCCACAGGTGACTGTGAACTTTCAAGGTGTGGCACAAGGGACAGGAACATGTCCTTCCACTGCCATTTCATATCCAGCAATTTCCTACATTTTTATAGGACAAACTGGTCTCAAAGATAAATGTTCTGCAAATGAGAAGTTATATGAAAAAGTAAATATTAGAAATTCAAATGACCATGTTTCAAAGCATATTGTTGAATGCCAACTTCTGCAAAATCTTAAGTGATAGCCAGGTGTGATGGCATATACTTTTGTTGCGGCACTTAGAAAGCTGAAGCAGGAGGTCCACTGCAAGTTGAGATGTAGCCTGGACTACAGAGTGGCCTCGAGGCCTACCTGAACTGCCAAGAAAGACCCTATCTCAAAATCAAAGCAAACAAGCAAAAAAACCTTACATGATAAATCTTCCTAAAATAATTCAAATATTTTTTTCATACATATGAGATCTCTCTCTTTATCTCTCTGTCTCTGCCTGTCTCTGTCTCTCTCTCTTTCTGTCTCTCTATGAATGTCTGTCTCTCTCTATCTCTGTGTCTCTCTCTGTCTCTCTGTTTCTGTCTCTGTGTGTATGTGTCTGTCTGTCTCTCTCTCTTCGCCTCGCCCCTTTTCTCATAACACCTAGTAACATCTATTTAGCACCCCAGGAAACAAATAGTCTGCAAGTGCACTTTGGGAAACTCTGCTGTGAGGGAAGCTGCCCATCTGGTCCATCTATTCTGGACTTTCAGATCCCAACTGCAGTTGGCAGTGCAGCATACTTTGACCAGATATCTATATATAAAATGTTCTAGAAACTTGGAAAGCAACAAAAAGATTAGTGGCAATGATTAAAGCTAAGCCATGAGGTAAATAACTTCCAGGTTAATAATTTCATTCCATACACACATGTGCAGATTTCCATACACAGAAACATCCAAAAACTACATAGGAAGCTTGACTCTGACATCATAAAACTTTCAATAAAATAGTGAAATCAGTGCCTACTGAAAGACCAAATAAATAAATGACCAAGAAATTGAGTTCTAAATCCATAGTTTTCAACCTATCCAGATAGGCTCTTCATTAACTCATACTTATTGCACTTCCATTCTCCCATCTTTTTCACTCAGCAGACAATCAATTGTGCTTCACTACGTACCAAGTCCCATCAGATGTTGGGTGTATGACTGGAACAGAGTCACTACTCTCCAAGCATTCAGACTCAGGATGACGGAGACACAGAGACATAAAGACGAGGTATGAAGAAAGTGTGCTTAGAGAAGTGCAGTTGACACACGGCAGAAAAAATGACAACAGCAACATCTAAAACCACTTCTCCTACTCCGTGTTTGTGTGCACAGAGGTACAAAGGAGAGTGCGGAGGAGGAAGGGGCAGAACTCCAGAGTTCTTTTTCAATATTTACAGTGGCCAAAGTCAAGCCAGGTAGGAGCAAGAATGCCATGTTGGAATAAGAAAACAGTAAGAGCCTGAGTGTTACACAAACCTGACTCAGAGATCAAAACAGCAGGCCCATTTCCGGTGCCATTCTCAGGTTTAAGGGAGGATAGAGCTTGCCATAAAACAATGAACGCTGTATGGAAAGATTTCAGAGTCCAACAGTGACACTCAGCTACGTATCTACCACACTGCACACGTGCGTGCTGGGTCAGCCCTGACAGAGCTGGTGCAGTGCTCCTTGAACACGGCCGCCATACTCAGGTTTCTCACACTACATCAGGATGCTAAAAAGAGCCAGGACTCTGGAAGTGGGTAGAAATAGCACTGCACAATTGTTCTCTGACATTTTGTGCTTCTCCTTCCTTCGTGTCCCCAATAGTCATCCAGACCTCTCCGTTATTTCTGATGTCACCTATCAGTCTGCTCTCGCATTTTGCTCTGGTAGCAGGAAGACTTTCTTATTCTAAGAGAAAAGAAATTCAGAGTATTAAAATAAGATATTTTATATTTTTATATTAAAGAGAGAAAAAATCAATAACAATGATCTTGGAAACAACCCAAATGCCCATTAACTGAGTAATGGATTAAAAAGATGTGGTATTTTCATACAATTATTACTCACCTGTAAATAAAGATATACACAAGGCTTTTATTAGTAAATGAATGCAACTAGAGACCATTCACACAAGTGAAATAAACTAGACTCATACATATAAACATTGTATTGCCTCC